>JAAQRH010000303.1:0-29031 GCA_013186785.1 Fusarium pseudonygamai
CATCGCTGAACCCAAAGAACCGCATTGATAGCCTCAGCCCACTGGATCGCCCTCTCTGGCGCATTGATGGCTGCACTGCTTTCGGAAGCCAGTTCTATGCTGTTCCTTTATTCATTGACTCGATGTCTCCTGTTCGAAATGATGTTTTTATTCCTGAGCCCTCGAAGCTCTCACCAGAGCTTCGGCTTGCACTCGATGTTGATGTGGCATTTCATACCACGAGTGCGATGCGCATTTCGCGTCTTGGAATCACTCAACATGTGCTCCGCATCCTGCAACACTGGACAGCTCAGCAGCAGGACCCTCTGAAAATCTTCAATAACATACCTTTTGGTTCTAGAATTGTGCTCAGGAATATGCCCATGAACGTTGCCGACGCGGAGGTCACAATCGCTCCAACCCACTATCTTGAACGCCAACTTCTGTCTGTGGCTTCTCTTGAGAATGCTTGGGGAAGCGACGTTGAGTTGCCGCCGACTGTCGATCTTGGTGACGTCGTATACATCTCACAGCTACACGACAGCGTCTGCCTCGTCAGAATCGGAGGCAAAATATGGATTTTCAAGGCACTTACCAGTTACACCAAGTACCTTTATCACGAGCTAAGGCAGCTGCTCATCATCCCACCACATCCGAACATTGTCTCCCGCCCTGTGCACCTGGTTACAAAGAAATGCAGTTTCGGGAGTAAAGTGGCTGTCGTCGGATTCACTCTCGAGTACCATATCCACGGAAGCCTGCGTGATCTGATCCCCTTTCTCAAGCTTCACAACATGGTGTCTCTGGCTGACGAGACAAAATGGGCTATACAACTAGCGTCGGCATTGGTACATCTTCGTACAACATCCAGTATCTTCTATCCAGATCTCAGATTGGACAACATCGTTCTTTCAGCTAGTCGAGACGCTGTTATGGTTGATTTTGAGCAGCGTGGGGTCTGGTGTGAGTTCGCCGCTCCTGAAGTCAATGCTCTGGAGTACGTAAGGCTTCTTGCTATCGATGAAGAAATACCCGCAGAAGTCAGCGAAAAGTACTCGAAACTCTTGACAGAGATGCTTCCGGATTGGGAAGCAATGGGTGAGAGCGAGGAGTATAAGTGGCCATGCACAGGCTACAATGTCCCATGGGCATGTCTCACACCGAAAGAGCAGGAGGCATGCGAGGTGTATATGCTTGGTCGTGTATTGTGGTGCATCTTTGAAGGGAATAGCGCTCCCCAAAGAGCCGCAGTCTGGCTTTCATATCGATGGGAACCTCTTGTCGAATTTCCAGGATACACGAAGACCCCTGGAGCCATGCAGAAATTAATCGATCGTTGCACACGTGGAAGGCAGAATGGCCTTAGTAGGCTGATTGTGAGGGAGAGGAACCAGCTCGTGCTCCGCGAGCTCGAGAAAACAGGGCTCTCCACCCCCGATGCGGTGCAGCGGACGGCCAAGGAGTGGTGGTCGAGGGAAATCGATGCATCGGAGACGTGGCTCAGGCGAAGGATCGAAGGTATGAAGAGGGGTGATTGGAAGGAGAACTATTACGACCGGCCTAGTTTGAAGGATGTTCTTGCGGAACTTGAGGCCTTTCGCGTTGAAAGAGGATTCAAGTTCTGACTTGGGCCAGTGACAATCGGACAATCCGGATACGTCTCACTCTCCACTCAAAGGCCTAGCAAACAGCAAGCGAGGTATTCAATAAGAAGCAACAGAGTTTGATACACCAAATTCACTTTCATAGGTATGATCTAGTTACCTAGTTTTTTTTATTATATGAGTCTCGATCTTTGGTATTCAGCTTGTAAAGTCGTTCAGCTATTCATATCAATAAGTGATGCTTATTTCCGATGCACTTTGTCGCCAGTCGCCCAAGTCCTCGTGCCTTATCTGGTTCTCCTTGTCTTGCGGCGGCCCGTTTGCCTCTGAACGGACCTCTTCAAACCAGATCCTGTACTCGATGTTCTCAGTCTTCCCAGCAATGCCCGGAATCGCTGTACATAGCCAGCTGGCGCTCCGTAAATCTCAATCTTGCCGAGAAGTTCCTCGAGGTTATGTAAGAATTGGCTCGCAGCTTCAGGGATCAGATTAAGTACGTTGAGAATGAAGTCTTGATCTCGATCGCCAATTAGCCGCAGGTATAGGTTTCGGTCGATGCGTGGTGCATCTATTGGACCATGGTCTTTATTGCGAGATACCACCAAACCCAGAATGTGAACAAGGCTACGAGCTGCTGACAGGGCTTCTCTTGCTGAAATAGGGCTTTCGCGGGTATAGATATCGTGGCGCATTCGACGAACGCAACCTAGAATATGTGAAGCTGCCCATGGAACATCTCGGGGGGGATCAGGGTCTGAAGCCTGGCCTAGGGTGTCGAGATCTCGAACAACACGGTTAATGCGCTGAGTAAGTTTGTAGAATACGTCATTTATAGGGTCTTGTGGGCGAGCTAGAGAGCGGAAATAGTGAAAGAAGTGATGGTTATCTTGAAGCATACGAGATATGGTTTGTTCCAGGTCGTTTCGGTTGATGATCTTCCTGTTATGAGAAACATTCTCAAAGATATCCGGTCGGAAGTCCCCTGGGTCCATATTATAGACAGAGGAAAGTATTTCTCGAGCTTCCTGTGCGCGAAAAGCGTCAGGTTCGTTGTCGTATTCCGAGTCCGGGGTGACGAGATGGCAGTGAAGTCCCTCCGCCAGTACATCGAGACGAAAATTAGATATATTTTGGAAAACTTCGCCGATCTCCTCAGCGTATCCCGCTGGGTTCATTCTGAGAGGCTTGTTAAGATCGGTTTCGTAAAGAGTTTGTTTGAGGATCTGATCTAATAGCCAGATGAGGTGCTGGCAAGGCTGCCCGTCATCTTGGCATGAGCAGCTGAGGTTAGAAGTGCCGTCTTGTGGCGCGCGTATTCGCACAGAGCGCGTGACAAGCTCTGTCATCTGGAACGCATATGTACCGTCTATGTGACGGCACTTTTCGAGGGCGATCTTTGGGGGCTCTTTGAAGGTATCGCGGACGATCGACTGGGTCTCTTCAGGGAGGTGGTCGATGAGATATACGAGTTTGGCTGGGGATCGGATAGCAGAGGGCTCATCATCATCATCATCATCGTCGAATTCTGAACTGTAATCTGCAGAGCTAGAACTGTCTGAGCTTGTATCAGAGTCAGAAGATGATTCATCCTGGTGAGATTGCTCGATTTTCCGGCCTAGGGATTGAGCCCTGGCGCGAGAGCGGGTTTCTGGAGACATGCTCTCGAGAGATAGTCGACTTAAACGAGATGAAGGAGGATACATCGGCTTAGAAAAAGGTACAGTGCCGTGATAATGTTTATGAGAACACAGAGTGGTTATTCCATGGCTTTATATCGCATGTCGAGCCAACAAGGCTGCTGCTGGCAGCGACTTATATCGAGAGACCCCAGTTGCGGCCATTGGTGGTTGGTTATAAGCCTCATGGCCGGGCTCAAGGACACATGAGGGGCCCAAGGCATCATTACCAATATAGAACAGAAATTGTAGCTCTGAGACTGGATCCAATAAGTGTAGACCACTGTTCAAAGCTCGCAATAGGTAAAGAGCCAGAGGTTCCAGCTGTGGCTGTGGAATCCCAGTGGTGCGTTCCATGGCAATGGGTGCAGATGGTGAGATAGTCTACCCACTCATGATCGAGGGAATGACTCCTTCGGTAGATGAGTGAAGTCCAGGCAGCTGTTGTTGGTGGCTTTGTTGGTCAATGATTGGTTTATGTAGGCTTGATTATACTTGGATTCTTGACCCAAGTAGATTAAGACATGCACATGAGATTGCTATTCATCGAATCAACAAGTATATCACAGATGACTCAACACTCAACACTGTCAACTCGGTAAATCAATTTGAAAAATCATGGCATTCAATACGACCCCAAACTGATACTCTACATCGAAATCGACGTTGGTTTACTTTATTCAAAGCCTCTCACACTCAGCCACAAACCCACTGCCTGGCGGCTAAAGAACCACTCACAGCTCTCCACGGCTGATATCGCGACCTAATCGGCGGCCCAGCTGGTGAATCGGTAGACTTGCAACTTATCCGCAGTTCAGGCCAAGCCCGATGCGACCGGAGAAGCCTACTGTTTGCGAAGCCGATCTTCTGTCTGGCAAGGCATTCTTCAATTGAGAGCCCGAGAGCTGGCAGACAGCTTGTCCACCACTTTTTGAGCAGATTGCTAGCCAGCTGAGTGAACATTGGGACATGGTATGTTTCTATCTAATACAGATTCTTAGGGCCTTGTGAATATCGTTTCTGTGGTGTTGTGTGATATGATGACAATCCATATTTTCTCAAACTCTTCCCGAAGAGCCTTACTTGTCACAAGAACATATTTATAAATGACACAGCGATCGGAAATGACCTGAAGGTTAGAGTGAAATGACTGCAAGCTTGGTCATTACCAGAGACATCCATCTTCTCGAGGGGTGATTAATTAAATGACATCTTGGCAAATCCCCTTGCTCGACCTACATACATTTCATGGTTTACTATGAACCAACGATTTTAGGTCTGGAGACAGCTGAATCTCATAAGAGCGGCCCATGGTCCCTTTCGGTACGGGCTAACTATGGCAAGGCGTAAATACAACTGTGAACTATGGCTTGTCAAGGTAGATCGTCTTCCATGGATCACTCTCAATGAGCAATGTCCATGCAGAGAGTTATGTTTCTCTCTCGAGCTAGTTCACATGTCACACTGGCAAGATTGCTCACAGGGCCCAGTCCTTGTGCAGGTAACCTTCAATCTTGAAGGATGCCCTGAGCCAAGACGCTTTGAGAAGGACTGATTCTCTCATTATCAAAACAAACTGACTTCAATCTAGTTTACTGGTGTTTATCCCTTTCTTTCCCCATTGCTGATCTCAAATTTCATAAAAACGCGCGACGTAAACCCCCCAGTGAGAGGTGGAGAGTCGAGGCCATTTCTACGTCACATCTGTATGGTCGCGAGTCCGTCAGGCAGATCATAACTGTGAACGAGGGGTTATTGGCTTCTCATGGCCAAGGCTTCCAGATCGAATAAAAATAAAAGGAACAAAGAGACGCGAAATGCAACAAAAGCTATCCACAGGCAACAACATCATCAAGGCCTTTCCTATCCCAGGCCATGCTTAAAAGAGCAGTTTGTGACTGGTCGTATCGCCACTTGCTGAATCAACCTTGAAATTTCCCCAGTGCACCTAATTCCCAGAACCGTAAAGGAGAGGTGTTTGCGTGTCAAGCGAAGTCCGAACCAATAGTAAAACCACCTCAGAGGTGATGCGTACTTGGGCTCCTGTCATAGAGCCCCTCCAAAAAGCGATAAAGATGCATCATGCACAGGTTAGTGCAGGTCGAAGTCCGTCATCGAAACGGACGACTCGGGAGGATGCGCGGCTCTTGGCGGTTGCTTTGGTTGGGGTCCTGCCTTTTCGGAGGATCGTCTTCGGATCCGGCGAAGGAGATTTGGGAGAAGACGAAGACCGGCCTGCAGACGAGGATTTTGAGTTCCTAGGCAGGCTATCCGCAGACCGGTCGGATTGTCAATCGATGCCATGCTGTTGCTTGAGCTGAGCTAAAGATTCCCGACGGGCTTCGAGGTCCTCTTTTGACTTGGCCATCTTGTCGGGCTGGTGGTATAGAACTGTGACTTTGGTCAGTATTCAGTTGCTCCCGTACATACGCCCAACACAGTCATCGAAAAAATGAACCGTTGAAACGCAAGGGTGACGGGGCGGACGCACCAACGAGGTATCGGTTTTGGAAATTGAAGCCGTTGAGCTTGTCGCAGGCTTGCTTGGCGTCGGCTACGTCTTCATAGACAACGAAGGCAGTACCCTTGGTGTTGTTGGCGATACCCTGTCGAACTTGGCTACAATGGCTGTCAGTATTAAATCGCAAAGCGCATATAGTCCCCGGAGTGACAAGAAGGTTGTCTTCAATGACAATAGTCGCGTGTCGAGTAACAGGGTCTGTGCATACCGAATTGGGCCAAATTTTCCGAAAAGGTCGAACAACTCTTCCGGAGTGACGTTGTAACTATGAGTCGATATCGATTAGTCGCTATCCGGGTAGGAGGTTATCATCGCGGTTCCTATCATACCTCAAGTTCTTGACGAACAGAGCTCTAGAAATCAGTTAGCGAATGTCGGACAATGTATGTAGGTACGCATCGCAGAGGTCGATCGAGGTCGAGGATGCGATGTGATGAATGAGGCGCAAGAATTCGAACGATGGTTTTTGTTTCTATGCCAGACGCAACAGGAGGGAGCAGCGACTTACCGGTTGACTTCTGGGGCTAATTTACCGCCGCGACTACTCATCTCTTGGATGATGGTATGATGGTGATGATACAGGTTCTGTAGGAACGGAGAGGACGCGGTGCTTTAACGGGACGAGAAGAAGGGATTTGAGCGGAGCGGAGAATGGGAGGACGGGCGACGGAAGGCAAGATCTATGCACGTGACCTACTAATCGGGCGGCAGCACCTACGGGCGGAGCGGGTTTTGACGAATCACGAACGATTAGCGTGAGCAACCTCGTCACTTGATGCTAAGGAACTCTAAAGGCGAGGAGAGATATATGATAATAGGAAGGCATATGGTTTATCTCAGTTGCTCCTGTCAAGCAACTACTTCTTATGTTTTCTTCTCACCTTTTCACAACTCTGGTTAGGCAGATTGCTCCGACATTCGTCACGCGACAGATGTCATTATCAAGTCACCGCATCTATCCATACTCACTCAAGTCAAGCTAGATGAGTGACCTGTCGCTACTTGAGGCTTATGCCAAGGACAGCATTGTGGCCATGCGGCCAGGCAGATAAGGCCAGGTACCGTACAAGTGCAAGTGCACCGTGACATCCATTGAGTTGCGTACCCGCCGATAGAGAATTGGGCGGCACTTCTAAGCCGAGGTGCAGGCAAATGGGCCCTGCAATGACAGGCTAACTACCAACTAGCGCCTTTGCGTGCTTCCCTAGGTAATACTGCAGCTGTGAGTAGCCTGGTCACCTGGACACGTGGAGGACTTGTTTTCAGGGATTCCTGATCAATCAACAACCAACCTCAGTCGATAAGTCGGTCCAGGTTAGCTCTCAGTTCAAAGACTACCGCGACATGTTCGCAAGCCGAATCAAAAACCCGATTTACCAATTGAGGGAGGGCAACTTTGTTCAGCTCATCAGTATCTTATACTGTCCATCAGAGAAAATACTTATTATCTAAATCTCGGTTGCTCAAACACAAGAAATGACCATTACCGTGGGCCCTTTTATGATTCTCCACTGGCAAATGTGGTTCCATCCTCGCCATTGGTCAGCACTGCTCGATAAGACTCATAGAGCATATGATGTCAAAGGACTCATGGTGACAAAATACGACAGTGCACGCAAGAGTTCAAAAGCAACAGCAGCATCCCGCGACTATGCTGCACGGAAAGAGACATCTTATATTACTATGGAGACAAATCAACCTCATTCATTCACATGAGGTGTGTAGCACTAGCTCAGTTTATTTCACCTCCCACCTGCTCTCTCTCACAAGTTAAGTTATTCTGAAGAAAACAGTTTAAATGTATTATTCGGGGGTCGAGCCAGTGTTTTTATAACTAAAAACAAGCTCTGATCTAAGTAAGGCTCGGTTCACGCCTTCTTACGGCTGCTGCAACACATCTCTATCTTGCAACAAAGGGTTGATCAACATGAATGGCTCCACAACGCCTCGTTTCGGTTATGATGTCCTCTCCGTATTCGACGTTCCTTCAAATGCCCGAGACTTCCTCGCCGACGTCATCGAGTCCCATCAAGCACCAGAAGAGACCGAAGAGCTTTTCCAAGAGAGCCTGCTAGCACGCGCTGCAGACTGGCATTATCTGATCGAATGTGCCAAGTCCATGCGAAGAGCTCGCCCAGAAAATAGAAACAGCTTACAAGCGCAAGACGTCCTTGCCGATGTATGGTATACTCTGAGCGGGCATGGTCCCTCACCCAGCGAGGAGCCATGGGAATTAACCGACAGGCTCATTACTCGGGCTAAACAGCTTGAGGTTGACCCCGAAATCCGACCACCACAAATCACCGAGCAAGTCGAAAATCACCGACAACAGTGGCTTGGATCTAAGGGTTTCCCAAAGACAACGACATGTCTCACAACATCCCCTTATTGGTCGGACCAGCCTCATGGGAGGCGCCCAGAAGGAAGTAAAAATCTTGCGAAATGGAAAGATCGAGCATGCCTCCCTCTAGCTTCTTCACAGGCACGCATCTCTGCAATACTGCATTCAAAAACGCCCGACAATGAGACTCCTCAAACTCTGAGTGTTGACAAGTGTGTTGGTGGGCAGGGTTCCCCGCAAGGAGGCGCTCTGTGCGACATGACCCTGATTGTCAAGCCTCAAAGTTCAATTTCGCCATACTTTGTGGCCACTTCAGCATCGGATGAGGCTGGCCAAGTCATTGCACTTGCGCGAAGGCGACCACCGCGGGGAACTGTTCCTTCAGTCCCCTTTGCGCCTCTCACATCGCAGGAGTTTGGCCTTATCCAAGAAAAGGTTGCCCACGAACCATTCTGGCTACTCGTTGTGGTGACATTCCTGATTCGGACCAAGGGCACACAAGCAATACCTACATTTTATAAGGTAAAAGAACGATTCCCAACGCCAACGCACATTGCAAGCGAAGAAAACACCGAATCGCTCGTCGAGATGATGCGCCATCTTGGCTTGGCGGAGCACCGCGTAAGTTTGATGAAGAAGTATGCCCGGGGCTTCTTGGATCAGCCTCCAGTTGCTGGCATCTATCACAAGGTGAAGAAGTACGACCAAAGAGACATGGACCCACTGAGTCTGTATCAACATGAAGGAAGTAGTGCACTGTTGGTGGACAAGGACTCATGTGGGCAGGATCTTTTAGAGGCCTGGGAGATTGGACACCTTACACAAGGCAAGTATGCTCTAGACAGCTGGCGCATCTTCTGTCGAGATGAGCTACTTGGGCGAGCGACAGGCTGGAACGGCGAGGACAGAGATCCTAAGCTTCAGCCTGAATGGATGAGAGTTCGTCCAGATGATAAAGAACTAAGGGCATATTTGAGATGGATGTGGATGAAAGAGGGCTGGGAATGGAACCCAGACACAGGTGAGCGTACAGTTCTGTGCGAAGAGTTGCGAAATGCTGTCAATGAAGGGAGAGTTGTGTATGATGAGAAGGGTGGGCTGAAGATTAAAAGTCTGGCCTATTCAGAAAATGCTGTTATATTAGGAGAGGAAGACTTGATGGCTGAGAGCTGAATAAAAGTCATTGTTTACTGATCACCCCTGGCCTGCTGCGTTAGGTACTCACTCGGACGAGTATATATTTAGTACCTTAGGTAGTTGCTGAGTAAACGACACCAAAGTAAAGGCCAACACATTCAAAGACGAAAGGTTCATCCAGCTACCAAAGCCCGTATTTCAGGTATTTTACCTACGTACTACCTTAACTTGGCTGTCGAGTCTGTCTGTTTGGTCTACCGTAGGTGGTGCGATATCGTGATACGCCACTGAGGTAGCATCGATTTGGGGGGATGTTTCCATTCTTGGACCATTTAGCTCCCGGCTCTAACCAAAGTGGTGATGGGGAGTGGCTGGGTCCCTTGCTAAGCCTAGGTAGGTCCCTAAGGCAAGGCACTGTCTAGGTAGGGCAGGTAGTTTAGAGGTAGTTGTTAGCTGCCCTTCCTGACCTGTAGGTACGAGAGAGGAAGAAGAGGGGAGGTCCGAGAGCACCTGCAGAGTTAGGTAGTCGGTACCTTTGATTTCCCCTCTGTTCGGCAGTAGCTCAAAGTCATGCAAGGTCTCAGTCGAAGCACAAATAGAATGGAAGGGAGGGGAGCTTAAAAGTGGGACGAATAGGCTCCATCACGGGATCTCTAAAGGACACCGTTGTACAATCAGACCCGACCCTAATCTAAGCCAATCCGATACTACATTACATATTCTCTATTCGACTCGTCTCGTCTGAGCTGAGGTCATCGCCTGCAATTGATTCACAAAGGACAGCTCGCCTCGTCTCGTTCCTGTTGTCTTGCCTCTCCTTGCCCTATTTCTCACTCTTTTTTACTTTACGTACCTAAACTTTGTTTGTCGAGCTTCTCAAACAAACACCCCCTTCCCCAATTGGAACTCATCTGCTATTGTCTCTGGTCGAATCCAAACGCCCTGAATATCATCCCATCAGGCTTCACCAGCTGCTCCAAGTCTCCTTCTCTTCTGCTCCGTGACGACCACCGACTTCCACTCCTGGGAAGCATCGCCCTGTTTCGTCTCGCCCGTCAGCAGGTCTGCACGTGAAACAAGCTTCCACCCGACACGAACCTCTACACAAAAGCAATGTCCCAGCGATTCAACTCAGGCTACGGCCTCGGTGGCCCCGCGCCTTACGGCGGCTCCCAGGCTGCTGATCCTCAGCAGGGTGAGGGCTTTCTTGAGCAGATTCGTCCCTATACTAGCAAGATTGAGGATGCGCTCGACACAATCAGCGAGCCGATCAAGCCGTGAGTCGAGCGACGTCCTTTATAAAAAGCCTTGAAGCTCCGAGAGCTGACCATTTGCCCTCTTTGACAGCTACCTTCCTGCCATTGGCCGTTTCCTAATCGTCGTCACGTTCTTCGAAGATGCCCTTCGCATTGTCACCCAATGGTCCGATCAGCTGCTTTACCTGAAGGACTATCGTCATAGTAAGATGCGCATTGCGTTTCTGGTCCCAAAGGACACCGTTGGCAGTACTGACACATGACAGTTCCTTCCGGTATCACTCATCTCTTCCTGCTCGTCAACATTATCGCCATGTTTTCTTGCTCTACTCTTGTCATCATCCGAAAGCATTCCGACTATGCCGTCGCCGGTCTTATGGGTGTTGTTGTTACACAGGCTCTAGGCTATGGTCTCATTTTCGATCTCAACTTCTTCCTCCGAAACCTTTCTGTCATTGGTGGCCTTGTCATGGTCCTGTCCGACTCTTGGGTTCGCAAGACGCAGGTCTTTGCAGGACTTCCCCAGATCGACGAGAAGGACCGCAAAATGTACTTCCAGCTCGCTGGTCGCGTTCTGCTCATCTTCCTCTTCATCGGATTTGTCTTCAGTGGAGAGTGGTCTCTCTGGCGTGTCATTGTCTCTTCGCTCGGAGGAATTTCTTGCGTGATGGTCGTTGTTGGCTTTAAAGCCAAGTACAGTGCCACTCTTCTTGTTGTCATCCTGAGCATTTTCAACCTCTTGGTCAACAACTTTTGGACAGTGAGTAACATGCGGGGTGTGCCGACCGTATATGGAATGCTAACAAGTGGTATAGCTCCACGAACACCACCCTCACAAGGACTTTGCCAAGTACGACTTTTTCCAGATTCTATCTATCGTTGGCGGTCTCCTGCTTCTCGTCAACAGCGGCCCTGGCCAGTTCAGCATCGACGAGAAGAAGAAGGTCTACTAAGTTCGGGACCAGAACCAGTGCAGCAAGCTACGTCCAGTACAGGAGGCGCCAAGGTATCTGGCGTTGGCAGGGCATTTCCTATTTACTATCCGGAGAAGGAAATTGATGAAGAAAAAGGTGCGATCATGTGCATGATGGCCGAGCGCGTGTTTTGGTGATAGTGGAGTGGCACCAGTTTTGGCAAGATATATGGAGATTTTAAATCTGCCGTTACAGCATATCAGACGAAATGAATACATGGATGATCTCTACGTTGGCTGATGTTCGTATCACAGGTGGGTTGGGATGACTGGCGTCTAGACTTGTTTTGTTTGACCGGTTGTCGTGGATTGGAGACAGCCTTGGGGAGCAATTATCCCATGTGATTTGCCGAACAATGGGCTTTGTTTGTATCTCCTTATATAAAGACCAACATTGAATGGAAACGAAATCAATGTCTGTTTGAACAAATGGTGGACTGCATTTGATGATGGGTGTTATATCAGAACAGGTCAAACTGAAAAGAAAGGCGAGGTAGGATTATCATGATATGTATATGTTTGTACTCTTGAACCATACTGTGCTTTTACCTCCTGCTATAAGCCTCCATGTTGACGGTCTCTCTGAAGCCCAGAGTTAGTAGCTTACCTAACGATATGTCCCGATGACCCATTCGCACATATCCCTTTACCAAGCCGTGAAAACGATATCACAGATAATACAAGGGCAAAAAGACATACAACAGCGGGAATTCGCTGGTCGTCACCGAACCAACTACTAATCCGCCCCTTATTAGTTTATCTATGGGAGATCGGACGGGATCCCGAGCTCTCTAGTAGGCATGATCGTATGTGAAAGTAATGTGTTCAAGATTTGCCTATGGAGAGCGATGAGAATCATCAGGCCTATCTAAGTAGGTAGTTGCTGGGTGAATAAAATCTTCGTGGCCCTCCTGCAAAATAGGCTGAGTCCCTGAGTAAGGTCTGGATAGCTCAGGGTCGAGAGCTGCCTTTCTATCACATCCCTACCCCTGAACTAAAAGTCGTGATAACCTCAACAAGCTATATAAAGTTCGCAATGCTTTGCCTCACGAACAATGAAAACTGAGGCCCATTAATCCTGCCAGACCTATGAATGGCATAGGTTATATACAACTGCTACATATACATAAGTTCTGGCTTTACCTTTATGAAAGCCTTCTAGCATTTTTTGTTTACTCTCAACAACTCCATCCACGGAGTGCTTCGACCTTTCTGACTTGGTACGATAGGAATGTGAGATCATCAGCTCAATTGACGGAGTGTAACGCCGGCCAGTCATCGGCATGTCCACCACAGTCTCGTCCACTTCGTGGATATCAAATACGATCACGCAGCATGTCAACATGTCTCGCTTGGAATTTGGAGTAAATGAAACAAAAATAGATTTACACCATTACTTTTCGCCAAGCTGCCTCGTCCTCATTAACAACTCGTTCATCATGGAACACAGTGTACCAACTACTTGACGATCACCAGTCCGTCACACACAAGACCATGCCTTGGGTAAGGGATTACCCAAGCTTCGGCTCTGTCTAACAAGGATGCAGTGCGGTGATCCCAATCCACAACTTAGGATCTATGCAACGGTCAAGTTTTCTAGAGGACAAGACCCTTGGTCTGCTTCAGCTTCTTGACGTTGATGTTCCTCAACATGGGCACCCAGATGAAGAATAACGACGCGATACCAACACCGGCAGCAAGCATTCTAACTTGCGCAAAGCCATATGACTCCTGAATGGCAAGTCGTGCAGGGCTGTTGACGGGGTAAGCCAGCTGATTGACAATGTTTCCAGCAATAAGCGGTGCATTGGCCAGCTCTGACTCTGGGAGGTTCTTCATAAGCTGAGGGATAAAGGTGTTCGTCCAGATAGCACCGGAGATGGCTCCTCCAACCGCACCACCAACTCCTCCAGCGACATACAAAGTAGCGAGCGCAGCGGCGACATACTGGTGGGCAACAGCAGCAAGGACAGCAAGCTGCATGACCAAGATGAAGACAGCTCCACCGATGGAGATAAAGATCTCGCACATAATGATGTATCCGACATACTGGTTAGGAGCGCGGAAGTGGATCATGAGACCAAGCGCAAAGATATAGATGGGTACAGCAAAGTAAAAGGTCCATTTGTAGAAGCCAGTCTTTCGGATGAGGAAGCCGACGATGAAGAGAAGAACGCCTGAGACGACCTGGAAAGTAGAGTTGACATAGCCAGCTTCAGCAGGGCCGAGGTTGACAACGACCTGCAAGAATGAAGTAAAGAAGTAGTTCCAAGTATAGTAAGAGATCTGGTAGGTAAGATCGATCATGCAAGCGGCAACGACAGACCTATCGAGGAGGAAGCGCCCCTGCAAGAAAGGAACAGGGGCGAGCCAATACTCCCAGACACCAAAGAAGACGAGAGTGCAGAAGCCGACCACGATCATAGCGATGATGTAGCCGGTAGACCAGCCGTCAGGCGCGTGTGCAGCTAGGTTGAAGGGGAGGAGAAAGACGACAAGACCGCCGCCAAAGAGGAAGATGCCGATAACTGGGATTGTCAGTATGAGCCGCTGCAAGAATCTGATAAGATAATACTAACCGTCGAACTCGTTGAAGACCCACCAGATGCTACCAAAGAAGCCCCGGTTTCTGTGAGTCTTGGTGACTGTTCCCTTCTTGAAAGCCTTGTGAAGATTGACCTTCAAGACAAGGAACAGAGGAATAGTGACACACGGCAGAACGATGGCGATCCAGCCAAAACCCCATCGCCAGTTCTTGACGTCGAGGACAAAAGCAGCGGCAGCCTTGGAACCGGCAAACGCCGTGATCATGTATGGTGAGGAAGTAAAGGCAAAGGCCAAACCTCGATTCCGGAGATTAGATGCATCGGCAGCGAGGACGCCAACGGCATAAATCATGCCTCCCCATCCGACAGAGTAGAAGACTTGTGCAGCACAGAAGGTTGCGAGGTTCTGAGATACAGCCATGAGGATAAGACCAAGAGTTGCAAAGCCACTCATGAGCAGGAAGCCCTCAGCGCGTCCCCAGACGTCGAGGGCCTTGGCCATGGGGATATAGCAGGCTGCAGTCATGGCGTCTGACACGATGGGGATGGTAGTCATGAGGGAATGGGCCTGCCACTCGCTGGTAACATAAGGCACCAAGACGAGGTAGAAGGAACCACGGAATCCACTTATGAGGAAGAGTGTCCAGATGCTGTTGAAGTTTGGTCAGAGATATACCGAGAGTCGGTTTCGGGAGTACAACTTACAGACACAAAAGAGCAGCCAGGGATCCCTTACCCCAAGTGAGGGTAATGGCCTGAATCTCCTTGACTCCAGTCTGGACATCTTCACTGGGCACATCAGAATCGTTGCCCTTATCGTCAGGAGGGAGAGCACCAGCAGTGGCCTCCTTGTCATGGCCAGAACCAGTCTCGGTGATAGTCTCGGGAGTCTCTTCGATCTCCTTCTCGTGGGGAGCCAGAGTATGTGCGACAGGAGTATTATCCTCGCGAGCGAGGCCCTCGCGGATCTTGGCTAGGGCTGACATTGTTGCTGTTGATAGTGCAGTGAAGTCACGATCGAAGCTGCAACACACTGGAACTGTGGTGTAAAGAGTGAGGATAAGATGGGAGCTATTGCATTCTTTATGTAGTGCGATGTAACACTGACATGGGCATATGCAAAGGGCAAAAGTTGGGCGATTATCAGTTGTCTACCTACATATTACCATGTGTTGGTTCTGCACCGGAACTCTCTCTCCACGCGGTACACTTCCCCTGCAACGGTCCATTGTAGCTTGCCTCGGAGACGAGCGAGGCTATAAGCCAAGGAGCTATCAAAAACATCGGGCTCTGGGCTGAAGGGATGCTCTCAGTTGGCCTTTTCCCCAATAAGACGGGGTCCGTAGTTGGTCAACCGACGGCATCAGATTACAAGTGGCAAACGAGTGGGGGAAATGACCCGAGATCGGAACATGGATGATGTGAAAATTTTTATCTAATCTGATTGATGGATAAGATCCAATCGTCAACAGCTTCATTCTTTCAAAGGGGGCAAAGGGAGTGTCATGGAGTGTCGTGTTAGTGGCATGGCAGTCTTGGAAATAAGTCGACATGAAGAATAAGAGCCAACAGCACCGCAACGCTAAAATAACTGAACGGACCAGTAACATAATGCTAGACCCAAAAGTGACGGGAGACTTGACTGAATAATATCTACGATGCCGAAAAAGGCTGCCCATGGACCCTGGTCATATCAAGTGGCTTGGCATAAGCTTGGGATCGTCTGAGCCCACTGCAACTAACATGTAGCAAAGGACGCATGGAAAATCCCTACGCTTTTTGGATGGATCCCTATCGACTCGGGAAATACAGTAGCCAACTTACGCTTCAGGTTCGTCGTGCTATTTATTTCGTGCCCTGGAGGTAGTTCAGGTTTATGAATCGATTTCCCATCTTCGGACAACACGATGTTGTTTAATACAATGACCGATAGGCTACCTCGCCAGAAACTAATAGGGTGTCTGTGAGCAACCTTGCAGGAATACCGTCCGTCTCGTGCATGTTATATGTATGACCAGGTCCAATAACGAGAGTTGAATGGCCCCCCACGGAATAAACCTAGCTAGTATGTTTTCGGTCTTGAATTCCTTCCTTGAAGCGATTAATCCCGAATGACTGATGCTAATGTATGTACCAACTATCCGTAGTCTAGTTACACGCTGGCTCTCGGTTCACCGGTTTACCAGGGACCTACGGTGCCAAGCCAGAGTTGAACCGAGCGATAATCCAAGACTAGGTCTCCTTCGATCAATCCCTTGCACAGAGTAACTCTTGTTCCATTACATGAAGCGGAGTTTGCCGAATGTTCCTTTTTAGACGGGCCGCGTGGCCAAGACCAAGAACGATGCGCGATATAGCCCACATGTTCCATTATCATCCTCACCTCCGGCATTAGATGGAGTTGTTGCAACCACCCGATGCAGGAAGCCAGAGAAGTCCAAGAAGATGGCTGGGCAAACCAGAGCCAAAACGACACCCCTTCTATTCTTCCAAGTCTTTTTTCTTCTCTTTTGTTGTTGTGATTCCTCAAGTGAGGAGTGATAAGGAATTTCACCAACACTCATCACGACACAAGGCTGCCGGTATTTGAAATTCATGTCACAATGCATAGAAATGAACAAGATATTTAACCGTAAAACGCTCAAGCAGTAATTGGAGATGATGTCTAAAGCTATTACAACGCCATCGACTACACAGCACATGCTTGTTGTGATGACCATTCATCCCTCGTGACTCGATATTCCACCTCACCCTCCTCGATTCCCGGGGGAGGGTTATCGTACTTGTTGTGGAACGTTCGAACATGCTTGAGCCCAATTTTCGCCATGATAGCTCGGGACCCTTGGTTGACGGCCATGGTCTCACCAAAGACCTCTTCCACGCCAAGGTCCTCGAGACCATGCTTGACCAGCGCTCGAGAACCCTCCTTGGCGAACCCCTGGCCCCAAAACTTGGGAAGGATCCTTAGGCCGAACTCGACTCGCTTCTTGTTCACCTGAGGCGGATCGTCGTTGCTTTGACTGGGCGCCAGCACCCACCAGCCCACAAAATCGTCCCCGGCAAATCCAGCCCAGCATCCAAGGCCAGACCCGAATGATGCTGTCTCGAGGAGCAGTTTGTGCACAATCGTCGACTCATCGGCCGTGAGTGGCTTGCCGTACCCGATGTACTTCATGACTTCCGGGTTCGAGTCGAGCTGATAGATATAATCTCCGTGCTCGTGCCCGAGAGGCCGTAGTTCGAGACGGCTGGTGCGAAGTGTTGCTTGGCTCATTGTGTCGTGTTGGTCGTGATAAATTGGTGGCGGTTATGGGTAAGAAGCTGATGTGTAAGATGGCACGAGTGATTCGTATTTCCAACGAGTTTGTATAGAACGGGAGCTGCTCTAGATATCTACTTATGTAGAGACAAGACCTTTTCTCAAACACCATCGTGCCTCGTCCCCTCTTATATATGCAACACCAAGAGATTCAAGAGCAGGGCAGTGATCCTGCTAAGATGCTGCCTTCTGGAACTTGGACAAGATCAGCACCTTGGCAAGTATTGGCTCTGTGCAGAGAGGAGGTTCCTGGACTCTCTTGTCTGTGCAAAGCGGCAGAGCTCAGCACGCACAGCTCTGACTATCCCAGAGTGTCAGATCAACTGCCGTAGACAGCAAGCGTGAGTTGCAGCTTCTGGTGGGTTGAGCCGCCAAGATCTTGTGAAATCCAATGGATCTGATAAGTGGGTGATTTAAGCATAGTATTAAGCTTCGCCACTTTTCTCATACCTAAATGCAACTCTAATCGGTTGCCCAATCATGCATGCATGTTTCTTGATTCTAAATCAGGTATCAAACCCGGTGAAGCTTAGCAATTCATGTGAAGGATCTACTAGGTATGTACCCAAGATCGGCCCACAGATGAGTTCTTTTTCGGACCATGGATCCGTACATCCATTCCTCCCACTTCCCGATAACTACCTTACCTGCCTGGAGATTGGAGTCTGAGATCAAAATGGAATTCCGCCGGGAGAAATCAAGCCAGACAAGTCATTTGTCGACACCAGCTCCAGCACCAGCATCGGCATCTCCTAGCCACACCCAATCTCCGTTCCCGCTGACGATGGAATAAGCATAAAAACGCCTCTCGGAACATTGACATCCAGCTAGGCATTTTAGTGGCCAAACAGCGGCTTTCTTTACTCCGATAGGAGGGCAGGGGGCAGTCATTCCGACGCCTCTCCACCATTTCTCCACGCCTACGGCTTTATCAAGGATTTCTCACGCTAATAAGTAAGGTTCATCATCCTTGTCATGGAGAATGGGTCGGTCATTTAATTCTATTTGATCCGACTCTCTTGTCTAGGTTCTCAAATGTCTCTGAACCGTCTCAAAAGGATCTTTCTGAGAACTGGGTCCTCCCCCCTGGCAGCCAAGACGATGCATTGAGTTGCAAATACGGTAAAAACAAGTGACGATCGCTTCCGATGCTCGGCGGTTTACTCCACTTGTTGTCGTCTCGGACTTGGCGCCATGTCACATTGCATCTTATCATATCAATCACACCATCTTCATCTTATCTGATCACCATTCACATTCTCTTTGGCTGGCTCCATTTTAGCCCACCAACACGCTTGGCGTGGCGCATCCCACACTCTTCTCCGACTCACTCACTTGGACTCACTAATACGTACTACAGTACCTGGGCATCAGGCATCCTGGTTTATCTGATCCTCAACCCTGGCTACATATGAACACGCCCGCGTTGACCAGACACAATAGAGTTCCTGAGGATAAACGTTCTACCTGTCGCCAATATACCCTCGCATCCACTTCACCGAGACGATCCTACCTCTTCTGAGAGACCCATCGAGGCCATGTCATTATGGATTGTGTCAAAGCGCAGAGTGCAATGCATCCATGATCCATCAACGCAAGGTTAGATGCGCAGGCCGACCGCGCTTTCATACTCATCCTAAATGATACTTGCATAATAGGGTCTTCTTGGCTCAGGGCTCCTGAATCGGCTTTCTGAATGACTGCTGACGTATTGCATTGACTGCCAAGATTGCTCTGTTCTCTTCTGTCAAGTATTGTACTTTCTCCGAGCGCAGCGAGCACCTTTTCGTAGGCTCCCAAGGCATCGCTGAACTTTGACGGGCTCTGTTGGTGACTGCCTCGTTACTCAACCAGCAGTCAGTTAATGGATGGGCGCTTCTAAGAAACCTTCGCTTTACCCCTCGATCGACATCGGCAGCGACAGTCATGTCCGTCACACTTGATCAGTCGGGCACAGACAAGCCCAAGAGAAGCTTTCTCTCAGTAGGTCAACACCATCTTCTTCAGACCCCAGATGAATGCTGTAAGCAAACGATACTGATACGCTTCTCAGTCTTTCAAAACCTGTTTCACTTACCTCGAACTCTTGTTCGCCGCGGGTCCGACCTGGGTCGACTACTTCCTCATCGCTTTAGGTACTCTCTGCGCCGTTGGAGCTGGTGTTCCTTTCCCTCTTATGGGCGTCCTATTCGGCCAGCTCATCGATAACTTCAACGGAGCCACTTGCGCCGCAGATGGTAGCGGCTCGGGAGCGAGTGATGCAGCATCTGATCCTCTTGACTACGAGAATGCTATCAACGACAAGGTTATAAAGACAGCCTGGCTTGGAGCTATTGCACTTGTCCTCATCTATGGTCATCTGACCTGTTGGAACATCATTAGCCAGCGTCTTGCTCAGCGTTTACGGACTCGCTACGTTTTCGCACTTCTGCGCCAACCTCCAGAGTTCTTCGACACTCGTGGATCATCTGGGCAAGTCTCAAGCCGACTCCAGGGCGACATCACAGCTGTGCAGGCCGGTACATCAGAGAAGGTTGGCAACATCATCACAACCATGAGCTTTTTCGTCACTGTCTTTATTATTGCCTTCACGAAACAGCCAAGACTCGCCGGTATCCTCATTTGTATGCTCCCGGCCTTTCTTCTTTCTGGAATACTAGGGGGAAGATACCTGGGCAAGTTTGTGGTCAAACAGACGGAAGCATCCGCTGCAGCCTCCTCCATTGCTTCCGAGGCTCTGTCGCACGTTGCTGTCGTTCAAGCTTTCGGTGCCGCTCCCCGCCTTGAAGAGAAGTTTGCAGAGCACATGGCCCGTTCTCGCAAGTACGCTATAGCTAAATCTTCCATTGCCGCTATCCAGACCGGTATGCTGTACTTCATCGCGTACTCCGGCAATGCACTAGCTTTCTGGCAGGGCAGTAAAAAGATCGCTGAATCTGTGGCACGCAACGACGGGAGCACCACTGTTGGTGAGATTTATGCCATCGTCTATCTTCTCGTAGACGCTTGCGTCATGTTGGGCGGAATGGCGCCCACTCTTCCATTTTTAGGAGCAGCCGTAGGTGCATTCCAGCGGCTCAAGGAAGACATTGATGCCCCTTCATCCATCGACGGAACTTCACGAGAGGGTGTCGTACTCCCTCCAAGTGCAGCAAAGACCCTGACATTCCGCAATGTGTCCTTCGAATATGCTTCTCGGCGAGGCCAGCCTGTCCTTGACAACGTCACACTTGACTTCCCGGCTGGAAAATATACGGCCATCGTCGGACTTTCGGGGAGCGGCAAAAGTACAATCGCATCACTGATAGCACGTCTACATGATCCCACCGAGGGCACGGTCGAACTAGAAGGGCACGACTTGCGAGAACTCAACGTCAAGTCTCTCCGAAGTTTTATTAGCTTCGTTCAGCAAGAACCCTCGCTTCTCGACAGGTCCATCCTCGAAAACATCGCACTAGGGCTGGTGAACTCTCCAAAGGAGTCCCACCAACACCTCAAAGCATTGCTCAAGGGTACCGAGCTCGCGAAGATGGCTGCCAAGGGCAAGAACGCACTAGATTCAGCTGCGTCTCTCGGGCCCGAGTTCGTCGAAATTGCCAAACTGATCCGTCACGCCGCTGAGCAAGCTGATGCGGCCAGTTTCATTGAACGTCTTGAATTAGGCTATGGTACAACTGCCGGGCCCAAGGGGTCGTTTGTGAGTGGTGGTCAGAGACAACGCATTGCACTTGCTCGGGCTTTGATCCGGGAACCTGAAATCCTTGTCCTGGACGAAGCAACATCAGCTCTCGATTCTGCGAGTGAGAAGAGAATCCAGCTCGCTGTCGAGAGGGCTGCTGCTGAGAAAAGAACCATCATCTCGATTGCGCATCGTTTATCCACTATACGTAATGCCGACAATATTGTCGTCATGAAAGCTGGCCGAGTCGTTGAGCAAGGAACTTATGATGATCTTATGGCCAAAGAGGATGGCGAATTTGCGCACATGGCAAAACTGCAGACAGTCGGCAATAAGAGTGACGCAGGATCCGTGGACGGCGAGTCGATTGGCGCTTCAACTCTCCGAAACGACACGGAGCTGAGCGAAAAGACCGAGGTTTCTGAGGCAAAACGGTCACTGGATTCCCAGATATTGGGCCGGGAGAAGGAGGTGACCAAGAAAAAAGAAGAAGTAGCATCAAATGATGATGAGCTAGACGAGGTGAGGCCTTTCAGCTCTGTCATCAGGGGTCTTGTCTGGTTGGTTCGTCCATCCCTGGGCTGGTTCACCCTCGCCATGATCGCTGCTGTCTTCGTTGGGGCTACCTTTTCTGGTTCCGGTATCATATTTGGCTTCACTGTCGGGGCGCTCAACCCTTGTGCAAATACCCTCGACCACATACGATCCATGGGCAACCTGTTTGCAGGCTTGTTCTTCATGCTCGCGGGCGTGGAGCTTATAGCCAACTTTCTGGCTTGGCTGGGCTTCGGCATTGTCGCAGAAAGGCTTCTCTACAACCTGCGGGTTCTGTCGTTCCGATCCTTGCTGGAGCAGGGCATCCACTGGCATCAGTCTGAAGGACGAACACCGACTAGCCTCCTTGGCATCATCACCAAAGATAGCATGTCTGTAGGTGCTTTTAGTGGTTCAACCTTCGGTACCGTGTTTGCCATCCTCATCAATGTTCTCATCGCGGTCATCATTTCCCATATCTTTGCTTGGAAGATTGCCTTGGTGTGTCTTGTGACGCTTCCAATATTGCTTGGCTCAGGTTTCATGCAGCTGCGCATGCTGGCGCGTTACGAAGAGCGACACCGCGAGGCCTTCTCTACTGCCACAGCACTTGCAACTGAGGCTATTCAGTCCATCCGTACAGTGGCCGTCCTTTCCCTTGAAAATGAGTATATGGAAGGTTTCGCCAGATTATTGAAGCCTCCGAGGGAGCAGGTTGTGCGCGCCTCGGTCACAACTAACATCTGGCTGGCCATTTCATACACAACCGGTACCTTTATCAACGCTCTTGCGTATTGGTGGGGCTCACAGCTCATCATGAAGGGAGAGTATACTCAGAAGGACTTCCTTATTATATTGGTCGCCATGTTGACGAGCGCTCAGCTTTGGAGTGGCATGTTCTCACTTGCTCCGGAATTCTCTCGTGCTCGCCTGGCCCTGTCTCGCGTCATGACGATCGTCAACATGGGAAGTAGCACACACACAGGAAAACCTGGACAGGATCCTTCTAAGACTGGGGGGGATATCGAAGCATTCGGTGGAGAAAAGTCGCTCGGCCCAGCGGACAACCATCGTCGTGGAGGTGCAAAGGTGACGTTCAGAGACGTTTCCTTTGCTTATCCTAGCCGACCCGATGCCACTATACTCAACAATGTCTCCTTCGTGCTCCCACGTAACCAGTTTTGTGGTCTTGTTGGTCCTTCAGGAGCGGGCAAATCGACCATCATGAACCTGGTCCAGCGTTTATACGAGCCGACATCTGGCAGCGTGCTCATCGATGATAACGACATCAGCATGCTTCCAGCGTCATTTCGAGATACGATTGCTCTAGTACCTCAGGATCCTGCCCTCTTTGATGGTAGTGTGCGTTTCAATGTTGGCTTGGGAGCACCTCCCGGTCATGAAGCCACAGATGATGAAATCAAGGAAGCATGCCGTTTAGCGAACATACATGATGTTATTGAGGCCCTTCCTGATGGCTACGATACTGAATGCGGGCCCTCAGCTTCTCGTTTATCAGGCGGTCAAAGACAGCGCCTCGCAATCGCCCGTGCTCTTGTTCGTCGCCCTAGGCTATTGCTCCTAGATGAGAGTACCAGTGCTCTTGACGCCGCCAGCGAAGCAGCTCTTCAAGAGGGTCTCGAGAGAGCATCAAGGGGCACGACAGTATTGGCCATCACTCATCGATTGCATACCGTGCAGAAAGCTGACACCATTTTCATCGTTGAAAGTGGGCAAATTATTGACAGTGGGCGGCATTCTCAACTGATGGAGCGGAGGGAAAGCTACAGACTGAATGCCATGCAGCAGATGTTGCAATGAAGGGTCAGTGAATGAAAAGTCACGATGTGACCTGGCATGTATAAAATAGATTTGATAATCTGTGTATATATTTATCAGAATAATTATTTTGTTGATAGATTTAGTTGTGAGTGTGCAACTACCAACAAGCAGCATATTGTTCATGGTTGAGTTGAATCCACTTCAACTCGAAACATCCATCCAATGCGGCCATTGGGCGTTTGCCACTCGAATCGCGATAGACCTCTGATGACCTTGCATTCTAGGGCTGATTAAGCGCCAATCCCTAATCTAGGCATATATCTAATTGAGCTCTAGCTAGTATTTGCCTGGAGCTCATAAATTACATATCATAATCAGTATATATGTATAATTAATCACCTCATGGGAAGGCCTTTAATGCCTCACAGGTCTTATCCCGCCCGTCACTTCTTACCTTGACCCCTCACTCTAATGCAATGGCTGAAGCCGTGGGAACTGCCCTCGCCGTAGTAGGCGTTCTCGGCCAACTCTTCGACGGCTGCGTCAGAGCCTACAGCCTCTTCACCGCAGCAGCCAACCTTGACACAGATGGCCAGAGACTTCTATGTAAAGTACGCATTGAGGAGATGCGCCTGGTCGTCTGGGGCCGGGACTGGGGTGTTGCAGAGGGAAGACTTGAAGCTCATCTTGAAAGCACAAGAAATCCCCAGCTGAGGAGTTTGGCACTTCAGATCCTCGAAGAGTTGCATAGCGCAGTCACAGAATTCAAGAAACTGAAGAACAGATACGGGCTAGTTGACGAGGGGAGAGCCAGCTTGGAAGTCACTGGATCGAAGCCAAGAAAGTCGCCTTCACCCTCAAGAAAGAGATCAAAAGATGATGAGAGTCGCGACTTGAATGGTGTTTTAAGAGTAACAAGTGAGAGGAATTGGGGCAAGGAGATGGGGTTAAAGAGCAAGATGGGTTATAGCAGGTGAATCCTCCAAGCCCTCATCTGTCATATCCATCAAAACATAACTGATTGCTCGTAGATAAAGACAAGTTCATAAACCTCCTAAGGGACCTGCGAGTTAAATGCCCTCTCCTGAGTCAAAGGTCCAACACAAAGGCTAAAAGAAACTCGACTCTATACTTTAACGATGGCCTCGAACGCCTTTTTCCAACCTCTCATCTCCCATCGTTTCAACGGGCTTGGACGAACCAGCTGCTCGAGTCTGCGCAGCGTGACGTTACTCAACTTACCCTCCTTGAAATGGCTTCGGACGGCGTCTACCCCAAGCTCACGACTTCGGCCAACCTCAAGAAGCTCCGAATCAACCTAGACGCCAAGCCTCAGGCCTCTTTCAAGCCCACGTTCGCTCTCAAGGTTCCCCGTGCTGCACTTGATCTCAGCGGGGATGCTGGTGATGGCGGGAGAAGTACAGGGCGGCATGAGAGCGCTGGAGATGTTGTGATTGAGTGGGTTGACTATGATCGCGATGATGTAGATGAGCGTGTAGCTCATGTGCGTCGTCTCGACGATCTTGCTCGCATGATGCACTCCGCTTCCGATTGCCATCCTGACCTTCATAGCATCGACTGCGTAGGCTACGTTGACGATACTTCACGATGCAGATACGGACTCGTATACAAAGCGCCCTCGCCCTCTTTCTCAACGCTCCACCAACTCATCGCCAGCTCGGACCTCAAGGCTCCCAACCTCGATGATCGAGTCCGTTTGGCACATACGCTCGCCGTCGCCTTGTGGTCCCTGCACTCACTTGACTGGCTTCATAAAAGCCTTTGCAGCTCAAACATTCTCTTCTTCCCTTCGGCCTTTTCAGCATCGGCTCACTCGTCAACTGCTGCTGGGGCACTTGTACCAGATATACAGTGCCCTTATCTGACGGGGTTCGATGCTTCAAGACCAGACCTTGATACTGCGCTCTCTGTCGCGCCCCGTAACCCTTCTATCCTTACGCTACACCGACACCCAGCTTCCTTGCGGGGCTTCCCTCACTGCAAGCCCATGGATATCTATAGTCTGGGTTTGGTTCTCCTCGAAATAGGTCTCTGGAAGGTTCTTCAAACATACCATAAACCACACTACTCCACAAGTCGATGGCGCGACAAGGTCCTGCGTGCAGTTCTCGTTCCCGGTCTGGGTAGCAAGGTCGGTAGTCGATATCGTAATGTCGTGGATAAGTGTCTGGCCGTGAGTGAAGAGATGACAAGTGCTGAGGCCGGCAAGGTGATAGAAGATGTTGTCACAGCTCTCGAAGCCATCCGGACCTGATGGTAAACTTGAGACGAACTGCATGCGAAGCAATGTAGATAGATCATCCAAATGACAAGCTTAGACGGTCGGTCGTCAGACAAAAATCCACAAAGAATGAACAATGCAAGAGATGTATGTAATTCAGCTCTTGGAAACTTATATAACCGTCGTAAAAATCCGCTGCCGTCTCTTCTTCGTTGCCCCCTCTTTGACTATCATCAAGAAACAACAAAACCCAGTGCAATGCCAAACCAAATAAGTCCACAATAATAATTTCAACCTTGCCTGCCTGTACGCCATCGCAAATTTGAACTCCGTTATGCCTTCAGTCTTTTCCTCATCCGAGATAGTATGCATTATTCACGCCTCTCTAGTTGCCTTCTCCTTGACCGCGACAAACTCCATCGAAGTCGTAGCCTTAATGATCCTTGTATGCTGCAGAAACTGGATTAACTTGCAAGTTTCAAATGACATTAACTGAAAGCCGAACACTTCTCGGGTAAGCAATTATGCATCAGAGAAGAATCATTAACATTCAAACATAAACCGCTCGTCCTCTTCTTCTGAGCCAGAAACGCCAATGCATGAGAGACGTTAACATTGTCCGTGACGTACGTGAATCATGATCGTGACGCGTAATCGTACAATTGTCTGTTACGCTTCGCGTTAGAACGCTGAAGCGGCTGGACTCGTTGTGCCGGTGCTTTCTAAGCTCCAGAAACTTTACGGGCCGTCGAAGCTGCCGTCACTGACGCTCCGTGATTGGCGCTGCCTACTCTGCCGCTGGTCTTTCGAATGCCAGCAGAGTCCTTTGCCCGAAGGGGAGACTCCCCCTGCCGCTTGCTGCCGCGGACCTTTGTCAGGACGCCAGGGGTACTAGCAACTCGCTCAACGTGCTTCGTCCGCACAGAGCCAATGTTCTCAGCATCGTGTGACGCATCGTTGTCAATGGTGTAGATAGCCGTCGTCTGGCTAACCGAGCGCGTCTTCTCACTGCGAGCCGGTGATTGGGAGGTCGCCTTACGATGGCGTCGCATTCGCAAATGCAACTCCTCATCAGACTCTCCGCCGTGAGCCTGGCTGTGCGTCGCAATGTACTCAGCTTCTTGCTCAATAGTGCGCTGCTCTTCAACAGCGAGCCCGTTGGAAGTTGAGCGTTGGTAAGGGTGATGGCGATCCCTGGCAGTCTTTCGTGGTTGGCCCGGTGTAGGAGCTGGCAAATAGTCTTCTTGGACCCCAATATTATTGCGGTCGTGGTCGACTTCACTCAGCGGAGTACGGTTTGAGGGGCTCCGGTTGGGGGGTGTCGAGGCCTGGCCGTTCCGAAGCGTTGTCTTTTGCATGGCACGAATAGGGGTGCTGGGAATAGGGTTGGCAGCAGCCATCTCCCTCCTGAGTCTGCGCTCAATCCTCTCCTCAACCCACCACTCGCGGAATGTGCCCTGGTTCAAATGGAGCCAGTGCTGCTGAGGACCAACAACCATGCCGGGTCGCATGAAGCGCATGAATGAGATCACTTCGTTGGCAGTGAAACCGTGTCGGTAAATGAGGTAGGCGCCAATCAAACAACCTGTGCGGCCGAGGCCAGCCTTGCAATGAACAGCGATTCCCTGCTTACGGACAGTGATGGTCTCGTGGGCGAGTCTGATGAACTTGCGGACAGTTGAGAGCGAGGGACATGTGCCATCGTCAAAGATCATGTCCAGGTGTTGAATGCCTAGTGCCTCAAAGTACGAGGGGGAGTAGAGTTGAGAGTTGAGGCGGACCACCAGGCCAATGTTCTTCTCGGAAAAATGCTTCAGCACATTCTTGAAGGGCTTTGGCAACTTGGGATGGGCATCCACGGCGGCAAGCGTCCGTGGAAGCAATGGGTACAGGTCGGAACCCTCTGTGATTTTCTGGACCGGCGCGTGCTGGGGAGAGGCAAATGCCAGGAAATGGGGAGTGATCCAGTTGAAATCACCATGTTCGACTCTCTCGAAACGCTCATATTCGTCAAGATCGAAGTTGTCTAGATCGCAGCACTTTTCCTCCTTGGCCTTCCACACACCATAGACAACATCTTGAACGCTAATGCCATAGTCGGCTTGACTGTAACCCGCATCTCGGAATGGCATCAGAGGAGGATCGACCTGCGCAATCGGGGCAAGGGCCAGATGGGGAGGCCAGTTCTGTATGAGGACCATGTAGCATGCGAGCATACAAGCGGCGTTCGCACGACCTGGACTTGGTGTTAGTTTTCTTGCGCTTCGCACAGATTAGCACGGGAGAGCTCACTTCTAGGGTCAGCGGCGCTCCAGAAAACAATGGGGCGGTCCTTGTTTTGCTTTGCGCCTAGGATATCATGGAATTGGATGGCGAATCGATAGAGGTGGCCGATGTGCAGAGGGCCAAAATCATGGTGGAAAGCGTTGTACAGAAGAGTATCGTCGACAGTGAAATAGCATGGCTGTGGTCGGTTCGACTTGGCGGCGAGCGGGGTCGCACCGGCAGCAGCTCGTTGGCTTCGCTTCTTAGGAGAAGCTGGCTGAGGCTCCTCGGGGTAAGGGAACGGCGTGTCTGGAGTAGGAGGATGGATGTAGGAGGCAAGGTAAAGCCGGTCTGAAATATAGTTTAGCCACGATGTTGGCAGAAGCATGCTGTGAACATTGATGTCGATGAAGCAAGGTGGAGCCTTGAGCAGCGGCGTAAACTGAAAAGGATAACAATGCGACATGGCCCTGAAAAGCCGAGCGGCCGTTGTATGAATGATGTGTTGTAGTAGAGAGCAAATATTTACCTGGTATGTACTCGACTATCTGCGCCATATTTTGCGATTGTCTGGTAGAAGGAGCCATGTTGTTATTATTGGATGTTGTTGATGTTGACTTGCGCTTCAGGTTTCAGGCTTCAGGGAGGCTGGCAGTGGGACCGTCCAGAGGCTGTTGCTGGACCGAAAAAAAGAGCAGGAGCTTTCGAATGCAGGCGGAAGATATCAGGTTCAAGCAAGATATACACAGTCAATGAAATGAAGCAGCGGCTATGTCTCAATGCGACGAGCGACAAATGACCAGAGCAGGCGGTGACCGGGGACGAATTGCCTTTGACAGTTCAACGGGAAGCTAAAAAGGCAAGGTAAGGTAGGTAGGNNTGAGGTTAAAGAAGGGGGGTCTTCAAGTCCAGCTCCAGCGCGGACAGGAGAAAGCACCAAAAGCCAGAAGGCAAAGTTGGGGAAGGGAAAAGAATTGAAGTTCTTGGTTGACGATGTTGATGTAAGATTGGACACTGGGTTAACGATTCTTTTGTATGGGCGATTGTCGTTGTTTTTTGGCCCCCTGCCCGAAACAGGTTGCTCCTTGGTACTATTGCCATAGCAACAGCAACAGTGACTTTTTTGACTTGGCCCGGGCCCTGGACCACAACATACCATTCCGCTCCAGCCCAGCCC
>JAAQRH010000304.1:0-104919 GCA_013186785.1 Fusarium pseudonygamai
GAGTCGTGGCGATGCTGGTGAAGAGAGCTAGCACAACCGTAACGCTGAACACTACAACGCAGAACCAGTGGATGACACGATGCAGTGATGTCTTCCGTTCCGTTTTGCGTGTGACGAAAAAGTACAACGGAGTAAGGACCATCTGGAAACCTGCATACGTGACGAAGCTGAGTGATCGGCAGCCCCAGCCTCGTGGGGGAGTCTGCCAGGCCACCACGGCCCCTGCCGCCGGCGGTAGGGAAATAAGAATGATGGTGGGTAGTATGATCCAGCCTAGATAATCTCGCTTCTTGATCCGGACGTCATGCATAAATTCTGGATCACCACGCCGCCACGCTCTCGACTTCTCGAGCCACTCCATTTTATTAACACCCCGGCGCCACATGAACACTGGCTGGAGTATACCGTCGTAGATGGGAGGGAATACCGATCTTCTTAGTGGCTTGCGAGCCGAAAGCGGCCGTCCGATTAGCATGGTGACTGGACTAGGGTTGTTGCTGGCAAGCAGAAACCCGTTGACGATTGCGACATGTACGATGATCATCCATTCGACACCAAAGGCTAGAGAGATGGCGACATCCTGGTTACTCTTGTCGCCTAGTAGATCCAGGATAGTGTAGACAAAGGCTCCGAGGTAGAAGACAACCGCTGCACCGACAATGGCGCCAAAAGCAGACTGCGCCGTCATGAGCCTCTTGAGCTGCTCGGACATGCTGGGATAGTCCTGATCTGCTTCGCTGTGGGGTAGAACGTGTGATCTGTCTGATAGAGGTAGGTCTGAAGGTGTATGCAGTGTCATAGCATTGAACCGACGCCTCCCTGTAGCCAGTAGCGTTTTGGAAATCAATACAAGGTTGTCGGGCCGAGGCTCGAAGTTCGTGAGTTGAAGGTTGCCAGCCAGAACGGTTACCAGGAGCTCTACCTTGTCCCTCAAGCCATCTATACCCTCCTCGTCATCATTCAGCCGAAATTCACCTGCCACATTATTTCCGATCGCACTATTGCCCATAGGGTCTAGGAATTTCTTCAGACGCCCTGGTCCCACCAATAAATCTGTCCGGAATATAAGTCATCCTCTTTAACGCCTTTGATATGTTGAAGTCAAGCAGTGCTTCGTGCAGGCCGGCTACCATCATTGGGCCTGCCATGCACATGATAGTCATAACCCATACAACGATGTCCGCAAAAACAAACAAGAGTGCCGGGAATGTCATTACCAGCGATAACAATTCTCGTTTCCAACCACGTAAATTGCTCAAGACTAAAATGTCCAGCCACTGCGATGAAACAAACTCGAACGTTCTAGGGATGTTCATGCTGAAGATGACGGATGGAAGAATAAACTGGACTATTGGCCCGGCCCACTGGTCAGCGTTTTCGACGCTGGAGACACCCCGGCCGCCACATTCGCTTTTGCAGAACTTGTACCTGACGTAAGCGTCTGGTGCGGCGGGAGAAGACTCGTTGTAGACCTGTCCGCAGACGATATCATCCATGGTAGTAGCGCTGCCAGTGTTGGGGAAGACAAAGGCGCTTTTCTCGCGGGCTCTGTTGCAACACGCCTTATCACTGTAAGCCGAAACTATTTTAGCAAGTTGAGCGTAGATAAAGGATTTGAGAAGATAGGAAGCTGCTCCGGGTAGCATCGTATCAGTTGGGGGCAACACGCGTCTTAACCGGAATATAGAAATGGAAAATGAAGGTCATAGCAGTAAGGATCCGTCTACTGAAGAAAGGTAGAATAGAAAGCCGTCAGTTAAAGAGAATCGAGGATAACACGAGGACAGTCGGTTAAACGGTTGAATGGGTGGCAAAAGTTTAACATGGGTGAAAGCGCAATATTTATATCTTAGAAAGATGAGTTCTCAGCTGTCTTATCTCGCTATATATACTATGATTAGGCTCTCCAACTGCCGAATGTGCAAAGTTGCTGGTTACAGGGGTAAAAAACATGTCCCTTTGACGCGCAGCGCAAGCTGTGCAGAACACCGCCACCTGGCGTGACTCAGGTTGCTTTATGCCTTCTCCGGCGCGTAGCAGCTGAATTCAGGGTGAGCCTTCGGGGGTCCCCAGTATGCTTGCGGATCAATGAGGACATGTCAGTGACGTTCCACGTGAGCCTCTGGCCTTATATTGGTGTGCAAGTAGTGGACGTGGGGGAATAGCATGATTTCAGCCCCTGCGTCTTTTCAACCATACTGAAACACTGTGTCTTGATACCCCATCAGGCTGGCGGCTGCGCGCTTGTGGGCTTGGAAAGTCGAGTTCTGCAAACTACCGGAGTGCATCCAATGTGCAAAACTGGCTGAACAGCCCAACTTACTGTGATCAATCAGCTTCGGTCGATTTGTAGTATTTAGTGATCCCAATACATCCATGCCAGTGAATATTCTAAACTCAATGCTAGGATCCCGGATCATGTCTGCCATTGGCTAGGCCCGGCAGCTGAGAGTGGGTGGTGAGCATTCAGCCTCAAATAAGTTCATTGGTAATCCTGTCCTCATTAACCACCCAAAACCACGGACGGGCGCAGCAGTACAAAGTTACGATTGCACTTTCAATTCAAAAACAGGCTCCACAGTCATGAGTGTTCCAGCTGTTCCAATATTCAATGAATGTCTGGAACGTGTTGTACCCATCAATTAATAGTCTTCACATAGTCGCTGAAAGACTCCTGTTAATGCTTTCGCGAGGCCCATTTCCGCGCCATCACAAACGAGGATCATCACTCTGAGACTTACCTGGTAATATTCTCGAGAGCCTAGATAGTACTTATTAGACTGGCTAGAGTGACTGTATCGGAGGGTTTCTTGAAGGATTTAGAATAAAAAGTAATAAATCAATAAAAGGAGGAGATACCGATAGAAAGTATCCGTTTCCCTTGAATCATATCTACTTGTCGCTGACGATAAACCTAACGGCAGCATGATCACCAGTCCCGCCCTCCCTCTCAACCTTGTACTTAGCTGAGTCAACGTTGCAAGAGTAAGAATTAGCCCCGACATACGGGTTATCGTAATCCAGCCTGACAATAGGCCCGTTATCACCAACCCTCCATTTCATCCAGCCCTCACATCCAGTATTAATCCCGTCAGACTTTAAACTCCACTTTCCAATACCGCCAGGCCCGATTGTGTCTGGTGCGTGGTCATCTCGGGTGCCGTGATCGACGCCAGAGTCAACCCAAGTCAATGTTTGCTGGGTGTTGTTGACGAGAGAAACCGCAATACGGCGAGGGGACGCGGTGGGCTGGCTTCTGATAGTGCTGTAGATAGCACTACCGATGTCATCAAATATAGTCATTGTTTTTAGTTTCTCTACTTGAAGGTGAGATATTTGTATGTGTAAATGTAGAAGGATTTACTTACGCGATCGTGTCTTGAGGGGAAGTGATGGTGAAGAAGAGCTGAGTTGAGATGTCGATTTAAGAAGAATGGCCCGTTTATATACACAAAATCAGCAACCTTGTCTTATCCTGTCTGCGTAGAAGAAGTTCTTATGCCCTCGAACCATGGACCAAGCAAAACACAACTCTGAGCGGTGCATACGCCTCCAAGCTCAGCTGAGCCATGAAAACCTTATAGCATGTGTATATACAAATCGGGACATTTAGTTTAGTTCTGTACTTCAATAGTTATAAAGCTAGCACGTCTTCTAATCGATAGCTTAAAGCTAGTCTGGGATGCCTCCGGTTTGGACGCTTCTAGGCCTAGCGCCATGTCTTACCTGAGCTCTCCTCTTTAGTAAATAGTGCTTTAATATAGCCACTAAACTGCCTCCATCTGTTGTCCATTGGAGGTGAACGGTTGGTGAAAGCCTCAAAAGCCCAGAACAATCAATAGTGGTACCACTATTCACGGTAATGAGAGCTATTCTTTATTGACTGGTGTTGACAGCAGTTCAGCTGGGTACAGCAAGCCACGGATTTCACATATGCCCGTATCTGCACTTATCTATTCAATCATTTGACTTCTGAAATACAAGAAACCGGAGCTCTTTGGGAATCATACTTATATGTCATATCTAGGTGCCTGTGCCTCGGTTATTGTTAGCATTAGAACAGAGCAATATACTTAGGACCGATATATTTTTCTTATCACCTAGGCACGCACTGCTTCTTCCTTTCAATCTAGAAAGATACAGTTTGGCTTATGCCTGTTGTATCAATGACAAGACCGCCTCTTCGATGCACTCTTCTATGTCCTAACGAGATCTGATCTGAAGCTTGAGAGCCGGGTGGCTATATAGCTAGGGTATACAGCAGGACAGTGATTCCGTCACCGCTGTTCTTGAACTCGGCAGCCATGGTCGCTATCAGCTGATTCGAGGCTGTCTTTGACAAACGGTATGCCAGCTCTTGACCCTGGAGATTAGTCTGGAGCCTTAGAGCAAATGCTGTTTGCACGTACCAACGGTCACAACTATTTTGCCTACATATTGGCTGCCACTTTAGATAAGTGTTTAAATTAGAAATTGGTGATAGTTTGGGAAGCTGATGAACAAATTCATAAGGAGAAAGATCCAGTTAGGTGTTGATTGTTCTGCAGTATTATAGCTAGATATACTAAGTACTAGTGAGTTTTAAGAACCCCAGAGAGTTGTTGTTCCACTGGTCGTAGTAAATGCATCCGGTGTAATCACACTCGTAGCCACATCAGTCTGCACAGTAGTGTAGAACTGAGTAACCGTGAACCCCTCCGCATTCGTCACAACAACAGTATTATAATCCGTCTCAGCCACGGTATTAACGTTCGTGACAAAGACCGTATTGTAGTTGGTAGCATCAACAACATTAGTATTAGTCACCAGAACAGTGTTGAAGTTGGTAACCGTCACAGTAACAGGCTTCGTGACCGTGGAGCTCTTTCGATTCGTTTGGGTTACAGTCTGCGAGCCTGTTTTCGTGGTTTTTCTAGAGCTGATAGATGTGCTAGTCTTGCGGTCCAGAAATACTGTGGTCTTTAGTTTATTGACAGAGAAGGTATTCGTTCGGGTTTGTGTAGTAGTGATGGTCCTGGAGGCTTTGGCGGTGAAGGTGGTGGTCGTGGGGGCAGAGGGGCTGGCGATTAAGCATGAACATGCGCTGCTCACGGCACTGGGAGCTTTGCTTGGTAGATAATCAGGTATCTGGACCTGGACCGCCTTGACTGCTCGCTTAACATGCGAAGGCTCAAGGATAGTTAGTATCACTTGTAATGTATGTGTAGTTCGATGTTGAAACTTACCTGGTTGGCGGAACCACACAGCATGTCGTAGAATGTCCAGTCAGATCCAGCGTCAGGTGAGACCGCAGCACTCCTATTATCAAAGTCAGTACTGTAAGCAAGCGAAGGTCATGCGCGATACTGGTGATGACTTACACTGTGCCATTATAGCAGTCGCACTCGAGCTTGTTGAAACCGAAGCTGACGGCTTCTGAATCGCTCGAGCAAAAGTCTCGGCATACGCTAAAGCTGGGATTTTCAATAGATCGACCGGATCCTCCACTCCAATAGTTGGTGTCATCTGCATTACCAACAACTTGGCAGTGAACCTCCGCTAAGGGACTGTCAGCGTGGACACACTGGTGTTGCTAAGGGGGGAAGAACTTACTTTCAGGAACATACACCGTGGGAGTTGGTGCTCTATCGCGACTATTAGTAACAGATAATATCTCAAAGTAATAATTATAAAGACTCACGTAACCCTAATTGAATGTCTGTTAGTAAACTCCTTCTTGCTGTTAATGCTCGATGAGTACTCACAAAGTGGAAATTGTGGTTGACACTGTCGTCAGAAGATCAACTGTAGCAGCGTCGGTGACATCCGTTGTCAGCGTAACATCGGCATCTACAGTAACAGTCGTAGTGAGCCCTGTAGTGATCCTCTCCGTAACCTGCTCAATATCCGTCACAGCCACCTGAACCGCCTTGGTGTTGGTGACTCTCTTAGTCGCCGTGTTCGTAAGCGTCTTCGTCGTAAGATCAGTAACAAGGGCAGTGCTTGTCAGAGTTACTGTAGTCAAATCGGTCTTTGTCGCAGTAGTGACGGTCACGAGGAAGGTGGTGGTTCGGATAGTTTTTATACCGATCAGAGTAGTCGTGGTGGCTGTGACTCTCGTTGAAGTACTGCGGACTATGGGGGTGATGGTAGTGGATACAGTGCTTTGGATGTAGTTTGAACAAAATGCGGATCCGTTGGCTTGGTTTTTCTTGAAAGCTTGGTAGTTGGGATCATTGGCCTTGCAGACTAGAGATGGCTAGTTGTTAGTCGAGTTCCCGTATGCAAGAGGTTTACAAACCTGCTCTTGAGTCTAAGAGGTCTCTCTTATCGAGCATCAAATCGGAAAGTCGACCATTGCTGTCGGCTGCTGGCAGTGCGCTCGCCGCGCCGATGAACAACAGCGTCAGAACTTTCTTGAATGAAACCATTTTCGCTCAACAGACGTCAAAGGTTATTTCGTTGATCAAAGCAAGCAAAGGTCAAGATAAGGTACTCATACCCATTAAGTATGCATTTCGATGGATCTCGTCTCCATTCCTAAGTTCGGCATATTTTTCTCGTATATCATAAACTTCAGTAGATCAGTTGACCCAACGGTCTGGTTCAGTTCTAGCCTCTAACAAAGGAATTGTTTTGGTCTAGCACTCGCTTAAATGGCGTGACTTTGACCTGACTTAAGACAATAGTCGACCTGTCAGGAATGTTGAGGCGTCGACTAAGTCCATATTTGGTAAATTCTGGTAGAGCTAGAGCGGCTTCTGACGAGGTGGAGTCTGCCCAGTTGGGTGACACTTTGACAGACGCATTTACTCCAACCCCATGGAGAGTCCGGGGGTTCTAGCGTGTTTCCATTAAAACGGATCTTGTTCTCACTGGATGATAAAGTTCTTGGTCACCTTGTGACCGAGTCTAGATTTGTCCTTGCTTGACGGGCGAGTGGCTTGGGAATTAAGCGAATTTTATTTCTATGAAGAACGCAGTGAAAAGGCATGTTTCATGTTGACCCTTAGAGATAGATGTAACAGAATGGGGATCCGCCCAAGGTGTCAAGCGCATCATCGATGGTGATCTCAGCTGCGTTAACCCCCATGTTCAGTGGATCAGACTTCAAAGCGTCCCGGCTTGGCGGTCTGTTCCCGATAGTGATAGTACCAGCAATATCCCGAGCCTGCTTAGGATGCAGAGCCTGCCAGATCCAGTAAACCCGATCAACCATGGCATGATGCAAGAAGAAAATAGGCTCGTTAGAGGACGAGTAGAGATCAGACGAGTCACCACCAATGGCAAAATGGCCAGCGGCGTGCAACCCCAAGAACAGATCTGGAAATCTACCTTGAAACTCATCCTGCATGACCTGAATGCTGCGCGAAGCATCACCGAGGGTTACGTTGTACAAGTTGGGAAAAGTCATCCACTTATCAATCGCGTAGCGGCTGAGATCTCGACGGAGACACCGAGGGTTGTACTCGAGAGGTGTAGCGGTGGCTTCCATTCCGTCCATGCCGGGAGAGGGAGGTCCAAGGTTAGCGGTCGCGCCGGCGAAGGGACCTTTCTTGATACAGCCACCTCCATTACCGCTTGGGAGATAAATAGCTCCTTGACCAGAAACAGAGCCGTTGTGCTTGAAGAACTCGCCATCGCCGCTCATGCTGGTCTCGGAACCGTCGAAGAGGGGGTTAGTAGCATAGTCGCCGGTCTTAAACCAATTCCAATACTACAGCAACCATTAGCTTGGGGTATTTTCCGCAATTGCGAAGGTTCACTCACTGGCTGGGTGCCTTTGTAACCGCACTCATCTCGCAGAGCCTTTTCGTAAGCCCAAGTATAGTAGCGATGCCAGGTGAAGAAGTTTCCCTTTGAGAATTGTCAGCTATTGATCCGTAAACCATGAAGGACAAGAACTGACTGTTCCATGGATGCTGCGAGTCTGGTTGATATGCACAGCGACAAAATCATCATATCTGGTGCGTGCCCCTGGTGCAAAAGAATGATCCGCTTTGGAGGGTTTCTTTCGAAGACAAAGAACGGCATTGATGTAAGCCTTTCTCTCTTTCTTGGAGAGTACTTTCCTTTACTAATTGTTAGCGGCGGCTCAGTGCATCTACCTGAGAGATAAACGTACCAATCCCGGCGCACATCGGCATTAGCGATTGTGCACTTCTTACGACTGGTCGGTGTCTGGGCATTTTCTAGCGCACTGGTTGCCTTGCTGTTAAGCTCTAGCATGAGGTCGCTAGCGGATTGAGTCGGCGAGGCCGCAACGAGCGACGATGCGCCCAGCAAAGCAGCGAGGATTCCATAAGACAGCTGCATGGTTTCGTTGCCCGTTTTCGTGCCTGGTCTGGATGTTGGCAAGAATGCAAAGGAACTGAGGGCAATGATGAGGTTATAATAGAAAGGTAAGCAGAAAAATACGGTCAAAACTGTATTAGTGCATGGCCGTATAAATGATAAGATGGGGACAATATCCCAGGACCCTTGCTGTAGCCAAGTCGGAGCAAGCTCTATTCGTAGTGTTGCGCCGCGATATTCCGCGCATCATTGCTGGAACCAGATTAACAAGCCCTTGGCTCTGCAGCCCTAGGGCGCAGGGTCTGACAGGCTACACCTTACGTACAAGGTATGCTAATCTGGCACAATTGAGGCTAAAGCATTGAAGCGCCGGTGGATGGAATATTTACTGCTCGGCATGGATTTACTGCTGATCGTGGAAGTTATCCCGCGAACTTTGATAAGGACAAGGAATTGATGAGCAACGTGTTAGGTTGCGATTTACCCGGATGCCCCTGGACATATGCATCTAAGATTTTAGGGTAACCTTACGCCAGTACCGTAGTCGATTCGCAGATTCATACCGACTTTGGGGTAGTTAGATGATCTGACGTCTAGACGACCTTTTGCCTATAATTCTCGTATATGCACCCTGCAATGCTGACCGTATGCTTGCTCCGTTCAATGGTTTTTATGGAGGAACGAAAGTTACTGCCCAGCCTGGACTCTTGAAGCTAGTCAGATCACCCGCTCGGTTAAAGGCGATTCCGGACGTGTGGGTTCTTGTTCGACACTTATGGTTCATCTAAAGGACCAGCCTGGAAGCCAATGGCAGAAAAGCTGTAAGCAGTCCCTAAGCCAATCATGCAGTTTACGTTTTCACGATGTGGCCCTGAACTTTAGGATTAAGCTTAAATATATTTTTAGACTCTCCAAGTATTGTAGTACCACAAATTGACCGCTGAAGGAATAGGGCAGTTGAGAAACGTGTCATCATGCAACTGCATTCTTGAAGAGCCTAGGTTAATTGAAACCACCGCGAGCTGCGTTTCATGAACTAGCTAGATGCAAAACTCGCCTTTACCCAGGCTTTTGAGCCAATTTCCCTATGCGCTCTCCGGTCGATTTGCTTAAATTAATAAGTCTTATCTTCAGACATGCCTTTCTGATCGCCTAACGCTACGTACAACATCTCGAACTCCAATGACTTCAGCCCACAATTAACAAACCGCTCCTGGGCCATAAAGCGCTTTTTTAATATTTAATTTTCTCTGTTATTTTATAGTCATCTACATACCAAGACGTAAAGACATAGAATTCACGAAAACCTCCTATTGAAAGAGCTTCTTTAATTCAGTAAACAGAGCCTTCTCACAGCTCACTCTTTACGTTCGGATCGGAGAATCGTGAACTAAGAAGTTAGATCCAAAATTCTAGGCCAACTCTCAGTGGCCAGCCTTACGAAGAGACCTTCAAGAAGTGGGTTCATCAAGCACGTTCCCTTGGCACGGAGGACTGTGGGTCGACGCTGAAGAATTCAGCCCCATAAGGACGGAGGTGATAGCCTCATGGAGCTAAATAAACGTTCCAAGGGTTACATTGTTCCGAGTAAGCGAGAGGGCAGACGGATATTAATCATGTGATTGAAGGAAGAAACAAATCGATCGACCTCTGCTTGAAATCTCTTGTTCTCTCGTCCTTCTCCGCCAATCCCCATCCTGATATTGTTAAGCTTGAAACACAATGGCAGACGCTACTTGGTCAGCCTTTCAGGGCAATCTCACCTCGCTGACGGCCCGAGACTGGATAATAGCTCTTATTTCGGCTTGGTTTTTGTTCAAAGTTCTGCAGGCGTTGTATAATGTCTCGCCTCTACACCCGCTGAGCAAGATCCCTGGTCCGAAACTCGCCGCGGCGACATATCTGCCCGAATTCTACTACGATGTGATCCTCGTCGGTCGCTACACCCACGCTATCAAGCAGATGCATGAGAAATATGGTGAGTACACCCCAAAGACAAACAGAAAAAACATTCTAACGCTCTTCCAGGGCCCATTGTCCGCATCAATCCCAATGAGCTGCACTGCGCCGACATGTCCTTCTCGGATGAAATCTACGCTGTCGGCGGTCGCAAACGCGATAAACCCTTCCATCAAGTCAACGGCTCAGCAGCTGGTACAGGAAACGCCTTTGGAACCCCTGATCACGACCTCCATCGCGCAAGACGTGCACCTGTCGCCAAGTTCTTCTCCCGAGCTATGATCGCACGTCTCGAGCAAGAAGTCCACGACCTGGCGCAAAAGCTCTGCAACAAGCTCTTGGCCGAGAACAAGGATGAAAAAGACCGCACGCCTTTCGAAATCGCTCATGCGTACAGTTGTTTTACTTCTGATGCTATCTCAAGCTACTGCTTCGGCGAAGCTTTTGGATTATTGTCTAGAAATCAGTGGCAGCCTAATTATCGTGAAGCCACTCTCGCGGTTCTCAAACCAGTGTTCTTCTTTCGATTCTTTCCGATTCTTGTTTCTAGCGTTAAGCTGGGTAAATATTTTATTAACATTTTGCCCACTGATATTGCGCTTCTTATTCGAACTTTGCAAATCGATATTCCTTCGCGTGTTCAAAAGACGAAGAACGAACTAGATGCAGGCATTGTCTATGATCGACCGACTATTTTCGCTGATCTACTGCAATCTGAGCTTGATGATAGTGAGAAGAAGCAAGATCGTCTGGTTGAGGAAGCTGTTACTATTGTCAACGCTGGGACTGAGACGACGAGCTGGGCGTTGGCTGTGATTACATATTTCCTCTTATCGCAGCCTGAGACTTTGAAGAAGTTACAAGATGAACTAAAGCAAGTTGTTGACGATCCATGTCACTTGCCTTCATGGACGACGCTGGAACAACTTCCGTATCTTGGAGCAGTGATCAACGAGGGTCTACGATTATCCTATGGCGTTTCCAGCCGCACAGCTCGTGTGCCGACAACCGAAGACCTTGTCTACAAGGGAGAGTTCAACAAAAAGCCGATTTCCGTGGTGCTACCTCGAGGTTATGCAATTGGCATGTCGGCAGCAATTGCGCACCACGATGAGTCCGTCTTCCCAGACTCTTATACCTTTGCTCCTGAGCGATGGATCGACGAGGACAACAAGATCAGGAAGGATCTGGAGAAGTCTATGATTGCGTTTTCCAAGGGCAGTCGTGGATGTCTCGGTAAAAAGTAAGACGCAATGTTCCCTTGTCAAAACTTTGCTAACTATTCTCAGTCTTGCATTATGTGAGCTGTACCTCTCGCTCGCAGCTCTGGTTCTGAGGGTAATGCCCTGCATGCGTCTGTACGAGACGACAGAGAAGGATGTTCGCTATGACCATGACATGTTCATTCCGATGACGGAGAGTGGAAGCAAGGGAGTCAGAGTGATCATTGAGAGCTAGATTATCCTCTCGGCCTAATACGAAGTAACTTCATCATGCTTGTTTGCTCTAGTCCGTACCTCGCGCTATCCTACCCGATATGTACTAGCCCCGTTTTGCAAGAAATACCAAGGTGGGTATCCCGAAGCTTCACAGCCACTTTGTGTTTGTCGCGATTTTATCGCTTATCAACTTGGATCGACGACGCCGCCGATGATCAGCTGCCGAAAGTGCCGAGAAGACCATTTAGAGATATGATGCTATCTTCCTAATGCATAAAGGGAAAGACAGATGGAGTTCCTTGTGAGGCGCAAGCCAATCCGATCTGACTATTTGCTCAAGCTTATGCTCCAGGCCTCCGGCTCGAATGACTAACTGATTCCGGTTTAGCTCTCACCCAGCTATGAGAAGATCTATCATCTAGGTATAACTTACTGAATATATAAACGCTCGCCCTTCAGCAGTCACTATTGATCGATCTTATGCTCAACACCATTACTCTCATCGCTTATAACATGGCTTCAAAGATGGATACTCGCAGTTACTCATACCCTGATGCGCCCCCTCCATACTCCAGCCTCAGTGCAACTACTTCAGCACCAACTTTCTCAGGGTCGAGCCAACCTCGCACTCTACCTTTCCCAACACCTGAGCAACCTACACTTCATCCAACGGAAAGGCCCATCGCCATCCCCGCAACAAGTTCCAAACTCGGTTCTCCCTTCTTACGAGCCTTCCCACCCATCCTGGAAAGCCAATACCATCTCCCTCGGGAAGTCTTCCTCAGATTTCTCGACGACCTCAACCGTGCTACCGTCGCTAGCCCGCCAGTCCAGATACTAGGCTTGGCCGGCAGTTTTGTATCAATGATACCACTGCACACGGCACAAATCGTCGGTAGCTCGGTTAACGCAGCAGCTACTCTTTCGACGTACGCCATCAGTAAATCTAGAAGCGAGCTTTGCCTCGGTACCGCGAACAAAGAAATATTCATGCCTAGAGGTCTCAAAGCGGAGTTTACGAAGCTGGATGTCGTTGCTCGTTATGCTCGGATGCCTATCCTCAATAATGAAGGGAAGATTGAGAAGAACAGCATGATTCTTGGACCATTGGAAGATGTTTCGGCTCAGTCTCCGGTTACTGTACAACAACGCAGACTTCAAGCGCTTGAGCCATGGATTGCGCCACTCGACCTTACACCCTTACCTGAACTGCATGTACCGGATAACTTTGTAAGCAAGATGCATGCTTCAACGAGTGAACGGCAGCGAAAGAAGGAGGAGAAGAAAATGACGAAAGATAGAGCAAAGGCACACGATGACTGGACGGAGGATTCGAGAAAGGCTCGGGAGGACTATGACAAGGAGATGCGAAAGATAGAAGAGGACTTTGCAAAGGTTCATAGGAAGCATGCAGATGAGCCTCGCAAGTTGGAGAGGGAGTTGAAGAAATTGGATAGGGAGAGGGAGAAATGTGAGAGAGAGTATGAGAGGGAGATGAAAAAGGTGAATAAGGATAGACGGAAAGATGATAAGGAGGAGGAGAGTGTGAGAAAGGTGATTTGGCTGCTTATCAGACCGATAGGCAATGAGGTTATGGCATGATTCCTCAGGGCAAACGACTAGAGGCTTAGTTCACTTCACAGATAGATGGGACGAAGTCATGAATGTCATTTCGATCCGCTACGCCTATGTTTTACATGCAATTTTCTCTTTTTCCAATCCCCTATCGTCTCGCGAGTCCAACGTCCAGACCCATAGGCTTCCTCAAGAATCCCTCCCTAGTCTCCATAATATCCTGTCTCAAACGAACATCATATCGCTTAATCCAAGTAGCAGCAATGAGTCTCATCTGCATCTCAGCCAAGTTCCTGCCGACACAAGATCTAGGTCCGTAACTAAAGGGGATAAAAGCATTCTTCTGCTTATCAGTCAAGTTCTCCCAACGCTCAGGCTTGAACTCATCAGCGTCAGGGCCCCAGATTTCGGTAGAGTGGTGAATCGTGTAAGTAGGAACGCTGAGAACAGTGCCGGGGCCAAAGTATCGTCCGTGGAGTGTAACGCCCTTGTGGTTGGGAGGAATCTCGCGGGGCAGACCGATACCAGAGGGGGAGTGAATGCGTAGCGTCTCGTTGATGCAGTGTCCAAGGTAGGGAAGATGCTTGACAGATTCATAATCCGGAATGGCAACGTCCTCAGGAACGACAGCAGAAATCTCCTCATAAAGCTTCTGCATAACCCCCGGCGTTCTAACAACATGATACAGCAGCGCACAAGAAGAGTTGGAAGTAGTATCACTTCCAGCAATCAGTTGGGTAAGTGCTTCAGCGGTGAGTTCATCACGACCAAGAGGTTCGCCCTTCTCATCGCGGCCCTGCATGAGACGAGCTAGGAGATCCTTGCGGGTTGAATCGCCGCCGCGCTCGAGACGCTCGCTGACGCGGGCGATGGCGATGCCGGCGAGGTTCTCGACGGCTTGGAGACCTTGGCTGAAGAAGGGGTCGGGGAGATACTTGGCGTAGGGCTTGAGTTGGGGGAGGCACCCGAGGGTGGCGGAGACTTCACCGCGGCGGTTCATGATCTCGACGGCTGGGGCGTAGATGGTGGGACTGGTGGGGGAGACTTTGACTTCAGCGATGTCGGCACCAGTTGAGAGCATGCCTATAAGTATTAGCATTGTCCTAGTCGAAAAGTTTTGATTGTACTTACCGAAGGGCTTGCCGAAAGCGAGATCAGCGATGATGTCGAAAGCAAGAAAATTGACTACACAATGTCAGTATGTTTCAGGACTTGAGCTAACATGCACTTACACCAGTTGAGGCAGTCAACGCTTCCATAGCCGTCAGCTTCCTTGTTACTAGCAATGCGATCCCATTGGTTGATAAAAATATCGAGATTCTGTCGGATATAAGGCTCAAACTCCAAAACAGACTTGGGCGCAAAAGTATGCGACACGATCTTTCTCTTGCGAGAGTGCTCAGCCCTGTCGCGAGTGTTGAAGAGACCCCGACGAATAGAGACAAAGGTATCATAAAAGTCACTAATTCGTTAGCTGTATGCCCCTAATATCATAATACCAGATTAGACTCACGCCTTCAAGAAACCATTTCCGTGGCCGTAGATAGTGTTGATAGCATCGGCATCAGCAACACTAACATGGTTCGGCGCAATGCGAACCAAGACACCCAGCTTCTTATGCACCTGATCAACAATCTCATATCGCTTTCCACGACGACATGTAGATAGCAACCAAAGATTGGTGAACTGTGCTGGGAAGGGAGCGGGAATACCGCGGAGGTTGGAGTTGCTGAACCATGGGAGGATGTACCATGCTACGAGAGCCACGGCGAGGGCGAGAGGTGCCCAGGGAGAGATCAAGAGTTCAGTGAGAGCCATGATTGTGAAATTTGGCCGAGAGGGATATTGGAGGATGCGGTAGGGATGCTTGAGGAGTGGAAGGTGAGTATTTGTATCAAGATATAATTGATAGTAGGATGCCCCGGATTTACCCCAGATGCGAGTGTTGATGACCTCCGAGGAAGCCTTTCCTTGTTCGGAATAGTTTGGTTTACTCCTCGGCACTTCAATTCTATGGCCTATGATTGGTCAGTCTCCGGCTTCCTCATGTGCCATTGGACAGAATATGGTCGTAGATAGATAGATGTGACCTGGGATATCTCTTCAACGTCTCTAGACTACATGAATATTCTGTTCTAAAACTATTGAAGTTATTCATCCTTCATTTCTTTCTATAAAGCACAGTCGAGAAACCGATTTCCAATGACTCTGTTTCTCTTCGTCATTTGAGCCGCTGATCGAAGCTCGGCAATTGGACGCATCCGATTGGCTGCTGTTCCGCGGAACTGGTCGGCAAATGAGCACGGAAGTTGGGCACTTGGTGAGAGCATCATGACTATCTTGGCACAGCAAACCTCATCCATAGTGGATCATCAAGGACTTTCTGCAACAGCCTTCCCCCAGTGCCAAATACGACCTCAACACCACCATCTGGCAATGTCGGCAGGACAACGTGGCAACCTGGCAGGATCCCCGTGTTAGGACATCGAATCGCCTCAATCCTATCTCCCAATAATGGCCCCCATTCCACGGTCGCCAGGTCAAACTCATCCCATGATGTCTGTACAGATGACTTCCCCAGCACGTCCAAGAAGGCCGTTGGAACTAGCCTGGTCACATCTTCCAATTGGTCGATAAGTGTCACAACATCATCTGTGAGCGCAGATTCACCTCCTTGCGTATAAGCACTGCCAGATCCGCGAGACTCAAAGTATTCAGGATGAAGATCATTTGGTTGGATCGGTTGTGGCTCGATGCAACCTCAAGTTGGTAGCAAATGTGCAAAGTGAGCCTAGAAGCTCCTCATAGAAACAAAGGACACCCCTAACAACTGCATAGGTATGTCGGTTTGAACTTTGCCGGCTGCCTATCTCGGAATCTCAACGGGCAAGGCATTCGTGTTCATGCGAGTTACACACAGCCAACAGAGCAAAGATGATAAGTAATGGGAAATAAACTGGAAGAATGAAAGAACTACATAGATTAAAAGACTAAAGAAATACCTCTACTACAAGATAGGGAAAACCGGGCAAACCGATAAAAAACCCTATCCCCCATCATTTCACCACAACTTACGTATTATTCAGCCCCGGCTCTGTACTTTTGTGACCTGTTCACAGCCATGTACCAAAGATCTTCATGTAGATCATCTTGACAATCTGCACCTCAACAGCGTAAAGCAACAACTCAGCTGCCAAGAATCCAACAAATGTCGGCGCTGGCTGAGCAAAGCTGAACGCGGGTCTGAACGCTGGGATCCAGGGTAGCACGAAACCAATGGCCATGATTGACGCAGTGGAGAAACAAAGGATCGGTGCTGCACGGCTCTGGATGAAAGGAACCTTGGCGGTGCGGAGCAAGTGGACGATCAGGGTCTGAGTGAGAAGGCTGTCACAGTGTTAGCGATGTAGAAAGGAAAAAATTGAGGGGAGCTTGCCCTTCAAGGAACCAATGTGTTTGCGCGAGCTTGACGTTATCGGAGGTAGTTCGGATGCCATAGTAGAACCAGTTGAGAGAAAAGGTGCACATATCGATGACTGAGCTTGTAGGACCGAGGACTACGATGAACTTGAGGATATCTGCTGCTTGTTAGACATATCCATACGGGGAGACAAGGAAACCTACCCCTTGCGTTCCATTGTCGTGGTCGAGTCAAGTACTCTTCATCAACGCGATCCCAAGGAATGGCGATCTGACTGATATCGTAGAGCAAGTTCTGAGCGAGAAGTTGAATGCTAGTCATCTATACCCTAGTTAGCGTACTCCCAGTAAGGTATGATAAGCGACTTACCGGCGTATAAGGTAGCCAAGCACTGGCAGCCAGAATACTAAAAACATTACCAAAGTTGGACGAAGCGACCATCTTGATATACTTGATAGTATTCCCATGCGTAATTCTCCCCAGAATCACACTCCTCACAATAATCGAAAGCCCCTTCTCCGTGAGTATCAAATCCGCACAATCCTTCGCGACTCCCGCTCCAGAGTCAACGGAGATTCCAACATCTGCATCTCGAAGTGCACCACAGTCGTTGATCCCGTCGCCGAGCATACCAACGCAGTTACCGGCTTTTTGAAGAGCGCGAACGATAAGGCTTTTCTGCTTGGGCGTTACTTTGGCGAAGACACTGCATCGTTCGACGGCGAGGTCGAATTCGTCGGAGTCTTCCAGGAGGGCTAGTTCAGGGCCGGATATAGCTTCTGCGTCGTCATCCATTGTTTCTGAGTGCTGGAGGAGTTCGAGGGAGCGGCAGATGTTGAGAGCCACGGGGAGGGAGTCACCAGTCAAGACCTTGACTTGCACACCGAGCTCAGTGAGGCTTGCGATGGCGTCTTTAGCATCGTCCTTGGGAGGATCAGAGAAACTGATCATTCCCTCAAGCGTCATGTTCGTCTCAAGCATATCAAGCTCATTGACATAAGACTTTCCAAGAATACGCGACGCAACGAGCAGAACACGATAACCCTCCATGTTCTTCTGCATAGCGAGTTGTCTCCACCGAGCTTGCATCTCGGTGCTGAGATACTCGCTCTTACCAGCTGAGCGCATGGATGAACACCGAGTGAGGACTTCGTCGAATGCGCCTTTGACGATGAGGAGGTATTGGCCTGTGATGCCGCGGACGATACAGCCGGAGCGACGACGTTCGAAGTCGAAGGGAATGACGCGGACTTGCTCGTAGTGCGCTACACCAACTTCGTCGCCGTTGGGGAGGTGATAGTTCAGAACAGCCCTGTCCATGTTGTTGCCGCTGTTTCCTTGGATTTGGGAGTCGACTTTTGCGAGTTCCATGATGTTGAGGATGTCTTCACCCTCGGCGTTAGAGTACTTGTGCACTGAAAGCTCATCCTTGGTTAAAGTCCCGGTCTGCGTCGTTAGTACTCAGCCAAGTCAGTGATCTGGGATGCATACCTTGTCGCTGCACAGGACAGTCATGGCGCCGAGGTTTTGAACAGAGTCGAGACGCTTGACGATGGCTTGTTTCTTGGAAAGCTGGTGGGCGGCTCGTGCGAGATTGGCGTTGACGATGGCGGGAAGCATTTCGGGTACGAGACCGACTGCGACGCTGATGCTGAAAAGCGCAGCATTCTTCCAGTCTCCTGTGACTTTGCCAGAGATGCAGAGAACCTGAAGATGGTCAGTTTGAGATACACGATTTGGTTCGAGAGTTGCTTACGATGGGAACCATGACGACCATGAAGCCGATGAGCATCCAGGTGACATTGAGAATACCCTTCTGGAAGGCATTGGGCTGTCGCTTCTTCTCGACCTCCTTGACCATGGTCGCAATCATAGCATCTACAAATATTAGCGATATTCCTTGTTAGTGGTTGAGATGACTTACCATCGCCTGTCCGAACAACAAGTCCAACACCATGACCGCTCACAATATTCGTGCCCATAAGCGCAACATTACTAAAGTCAAAGATCGAGAACGCCTCTTTCGCATCATGCGGTCCCGCATCCTTACCCACAGGCTCACTCTCACCCGTCCAAGCAGACTGACTAATCCTCAAATATGAGGATTCAAGAATCAGGCAATCAGCTGGGACAATAGCACCAGGGACCAGAATGACGATATCGCCGGGGACGAGGTCAGTCTCGAGAACCGTGCCCTCAGTCCAGGAAAGTTGAAGCTCGTCGGTGTAAGTTACAGGTCGACGGACGCGAATCTTGGGAATGATGGCGGATTGAAGACGAAAGATGGCGACACCGCTTTGGAACTCTTGCCAGAAGCGCACAGCGACAGAAATAACAATCATGACCATGAGAACAGCAAAACCTTCCTATAACCTCGTTAGCCCCATCACCAAACCTCTTCCAACAAAACTCACCCAGCTAGGATCCGGCATCGCAACATTAAGAATCGCCAAAAACATCAACAGAATATTAAACGGGTTCGGAATCACACTCAGCAATAGCATAAACCAAGACTGCGGCTTTCGGGACGAAACAACATTCTGACCCTGAACGCGTCGTCGCGCCGTAGCTTCAGCCTCAGAGATACCATCGCTGCTCGAAACCAAGTGCGCAAGCGCCGTGTCGGGAGTCATGGACGCAATCCAGCGAAGGATATCTTCGGGTGTGCTCTTGGTTGCCCGTTCTGGGTTTAGTTGCCATGTTGCGGTTCGCGCGCGGGATTTGCCGCTGCGTAGGCCAAGACGGCCGAGGATGTTGGTGTCGCGGTGGGCCATTGTGTTGACATTTGTTGACGGATCATTCGTTTTGGATATTTTGCACCAGATCTGAACTGTCAGCTCACCAGACTTCGTAGTAAAGGCAGTGCTGGTCCGTACAAAACTTAAGGTGGATCAAAGTCTGCTGCTTCAGACTTGGCGATTCCTCTGAAGAGGAGAAGTTCCAGCGAGTTCTCCAGATTTGCGAAAGGTAGGTAAACTGCAACAAAAGAGTTGTTCATCGAATTGAACTGAATAATCCACTGTGCGTAAAGAAGAAAAAAAGGAAAGTTCTATGCAGGATGGGGGGGATCAGCGATATATACAAATCATGAACTTGTAAACCTTCTCCTGATTAGACTCCAAGAAATGACCGCACGCCCTAACTAAATGATAAACGAAAATCTTTTCCAAACTAACGCAGCCAAGGAACAAAAAGCATGTGTTATTATCTGTGGGGGGTGACTCATGCCGAGCGTATCCATCTAATAACCTCTCGTATAAAACGTGCCGAATACCCTTGGCGACAAGACTTGTTAAACCGGGCAGCACAGGGAAATATCTCGTAGCCAAGCGCCAAGTTACTATCAAGGTACCTGCATACAAGAGCCGAGTTCCGAATACTATGTAAAATGCGTCATTGATGTGCAACGTTGAACTTGGCGAGACACTGACAAGAAATCGCCTGACGGAGAGTCATGTATCTCCCTGACTGATCCTCAGCGAATTAACTTTCTCCGAGAAAGACATTTTCTTCTGGAATTTTGAATGGTGTTGTATTGCCAAATTACAAAAACACAGCCCAGCGGGCAATGCCGTAATTGACAATTGGCGATCAGGCACTGCACAGCCCCGTTTGACCGAAACTACCGACCTCCCTTTTTCGCGTTTGCGTCTTTTAAATTCTTGATATTTCACGAACGGCACGTCAAGATCCGAAGGTTGTAAGTGTTTTTCTATGAGTTGTTTGGTGAGGCTTGGGTCTAGACTCTGGGCGATATCGAGGACGCGTAAGCCCGCTAGTAGCATAAGGGAGACCGAATCGCGTTATACCCGGCGTATATGCACGTATACATAAATCCTCCAAGATAGAGGTTGGTGCAGCGTAAGAATTCACGGCCAAAGAGCTGTTTTGCTCCAGGTGTTCTGTGCGGGATCCAAAGTGTACTTCAATCGCTGATGCAGACGATCACTAGAAGCCTGCCAGAACTCAACAGTCTCTGGTGCAACGGCATAAACAACCCAATCCTCTGCACTTGGCTCCTTTCCCTCAATCTCATGACTTTTCACGGCTTCCGCCATCTTGGCCTCCAGCTCATGCGGGTCATTAAGTGGTTCGCTCTGCCTCGACACCTTGGCAGTGATCTTGGCCATGGCCGATCTTGCCGTCCAATCCTGCTCACACTCACTTCTCGGGAGGGCATTTGCTTTTCCCCGTAAACGAATCTGGCGTCCGACTTTGGGCCAGTAGAACGTAAGTGCGACGTTGTTGTTGGTTGAGATTTGAAGACCTTTGGGGCTGGTGGCTTTGATGGCGAAGTGCCAGCCGCGGTGGTCGATGTTTTTGAGGATTAGGACGCGTGCATCGGGACAGCCTTGGGGATCGACTGTTGATATGGTCATGGCGTGGGGTTCGGGGACGTTGGCGGATATAGCCTCGTCGAGCCATTTCTCGAATGCTTGGTGGGGGGTTGAGGGGAATGAAGCGAATTCTGACTTGGGATGCGAAGCTCCTTCTAGAACAGGAAGGGCGCGAAGCTTGGCTTGGAGTCCGTTGCTTGTCATTTTGCAAGGTTCTTCACTTGCGTTTAGTTGCTCTAATAAATGAAGGTGGTAAGTTGACGGTATTTATGAGGAAGTTGAGGTATCGAGTGTGACTCGCACGATCTGATTTTGGAAGTATCATGGATGATCACTAATCCGTATCTGATTCATCAAGATCCGGTATCGGATTCAATACCTGCATGAACTGAGGCGCGCTACAGCAAGTCGATTGATATGGAGATCTTGTATGGCAAGCATTCAACACAATTCCAATTTGATTTCTTTATGTCAACATGGCTGATGATGGCGGTACGAGCTAAACTTAAGTGGCATGGCTGCACGTCTAGAGGAGTCAATGTATTAATTATTGGACTGACTATATAGCCAGGGCAAGATGATATACTGAGCAGTTCTTTTCTATCCATCCTGGTGTAACAGTGGCCAGACAATAACAGAGTAAATCCAATGAGTATCTACCAACGAAGTGGGAAGCTTCACAGGTAAGAAAAGGCCTTCACAAATAAATACATACGGGTATTGACGTTCATGAACTCACACATAATTGGAGAGCGTTAGAGAAGACGTCTTTCGTTTATTGATTTCTATTTTCAGCTTCCGACTCTAGTAGAGCTGCCCGTTGGTCCGTCCTCATGTTATGAGCTTGGCAGACGCTGAACAAGCTCTCTCGGTCTTGAGTGGCAGGATCCAGTCCCAAGAAAAGAAATGGTTCTCTTAATTCAGTCGCATCCAGCGGTGTTCCATACTTGTCAAGTTCCTTTACTGCTGACGAGCTTGCGAAGAGAAGACTCAACCTGACTCTCCTTATCGCCCAATCGTCCAACCTCCTTGCCCTAAAATCTATTAATTCGTATTCACAACTAATCCCAGTTTATCAACTTACATCTTTGAACTTCACAACCGTAGGAACGCCATTGATGTTATAAGGCGGAAGGCGATATTTGTTCTTAGGCGTAGCTCTCCACTCCTCGCGCGAACCCACGCGGACGATGTAGGCGGTAGGATCAGAAGCCCCGCCAAAGACAGCCTTTAGCGCGGGGAGGGCATCGCGGCAGTCGGGACACCATGAGGGCTCGCCTGAGGCGAAGAAGACGACGTAGTGAGTGTCGGCGGAGGTAGGTGGGGTGTTGGCGTTGATGAGAGGCATTTTGTCGGTGATGACCTTTTGGGAATGGAGAGGAAGAAGAGGAGGGTTAATGATGGGTTTTTGGAGCAGGATTGAAGGATTAAATGGGCGGGAGGTGAAGTTTAATCGCTGTGATAAGTCAGCGAAGATTCATTGTCAAGCAGACGCAGTGCAAAAACTTAACCGCCTCTCGATGACTAAGACAGTGCGTCATTGTATTTGCACATGGCGATTCGTGCGAACGTGGCGGTAGACAACAGTGCGGGCTTATCGTCGTAGTACTTGTATACGCTTATCAGTCTATTTTCGCAAGCCTCTATCGAATGTCCACCTGCTGATGAATCACCATGCACTCAAATTTCCAACATTTGACTCTATTATCCAACGTTGCCATGTCTTCGCCTCCACGAAATGGCACAGTGAAGTGAGCGGGGCTTATCGTATGACGAAAAGTCTGAATGAATGTCGTGGCTGATGGTCATTTCTGGACTTGCATCCTATCTTCACATAATCTGCCACACTTCTACAAGGCTTCGGTGTATCGGTCACATCACCGATTCAAGCTCAACAACGTCAAACCCAGGAAAATAGAGAAAAGAGATCTTGCATTTCGACATGTTCGTTCATTTCGTCAGTGCAGCAGCTGTCCACGATCTACATGGTATATCATAACTCATAATCCTCCCATCACTTAAGAAGCTTCCAAGACGCAGTCTCCGCCCAGATCCTCGCATACCACTGATGCAGCTCTTCAATAAACGGAGACATGGGGCCCTTGTTGCCCGCAACCTTGCCCTCGCTGGAGAACAAAACGCTCTTGAGGCGCAGCTCAACCTCTTCATGCGCCTTGTCGATGGTAGCGCTGATCTGGAAGAGGCCGTCAGATGGGCGCAGGGGCTGGTTGCGCGGTGAGTCGCCGCAGCGCACCGTGATGGACGTAGGAGTCTTCTCAACGACTTCGAAATGATCAGTGATAACGGCGCCCTTGTCGTAGGTTGCTGTAGCGAGCTGCTCGGGATCCCAGAGCTGATGCTCAGTCTCGGGACCGCGATACTTCAATTGCGCATATCGTCGCTGAATAGCGAAGCCTGAATCGGTGAGCGATAACTCAATACTCACTGAGATAAAAAGACTACTTACCCCAACCGCTCCAAACGCCACGACAAAACTCAAGCGTCAACTCATTATTATTCTGCAGCAACTCCGGACGAATCTTGTCAAAGGGAATGCGCTTGATGACGACATCCTGAGTAGCAGGGTTACCATTCGGATTGGCCCTCCTAAAGAGTCGAGACGACCAGATGGGGTCGTTGGCGGGGAGCGGGGAGATGACGGGGTTTCGAGATGCGAGGTACGCGGCGGCTGTGGAGGTGCCCAACAAGCCGGTGAAGACTGTTTTTCTGGCCAAGCGGAAGATGCCCATGGTGAGTGAGTGGGTGGTTTTGAGGATCAGGTGAAGGTGAGAGTGAAGATTTGAGGTTGATGAGAGAGATAAGAAGCGCGTTTAATTTTCGGGTGGGTAATTCATGCTTGTGGGTGGATATTTGTCTATGATTTGATTGGTTGGGGAGAATGCATCATGCGACCTGTGCATTTGTGCATAAAGGTGGCTGGGAATAGCATCAAATCACATGCTTCTATGCAGTAGCTTATCATGCATTTCATATCATATCATGGCCAAAGACTTTTATTCCACTATCAAACATCGAAATGATCTCATAGCTAAGAGTCAGCCTGTATAATTTTATGCTGAGTCCTGTTACTCCCAATTGCCCTTCTCATCAAACTTGACCAACTCCCCGCTCAACAGCGCATGCTGAAGCGCCCGATCAATATTCATAACCTGCATACCACCCTCAATAGGCAAAGGAACAGGCTTATCCTTCAGCACCGCATCCGTAAACTCATTAGCCTCCAGTGCAAAAGCATCTTCGAATCGCTGCCAGTACTCAGGCTGAACCTCATGACGAATACCAAGCTTGTCCGCAAGAACAACATTATTTGCCTTGGGAACGACATTAACTGAGATCTTGCCAGTCTTTCCGGTGATTTCAGTACAGACATCGTGGCCGTGGGCTTGGGTTCGAGAACAGTAGAAGTAAGCGATCTTACCGCCCCAGAATTCGACGACACCGACTGCATTATCAACGTCATTGAGATCTTTGAGTTCAGGGTGGTGCTGAAGAGTGCCTGTTGCCCAGCATGCTTTGGGGATGGGGTTGCCGAGATACCAGAGAGATAGGTCAATGTCGTGAATGGCGCAGTCGACGAAGATGCCGCCGTTGCGAGAGGCGTAGCGAACGAAGAAGCCAGTTTCGTCGAGAAGATCACAGGTGTTGGAGCGAACCATGAAGGGCTCCCCGATGGCCTTGTCGTTATAGATTTTGGCAGCTGCGTCACGGTAAGAAGCATCGAAGCGACGAGAGAAACCAGCCATGACTTTGAGATGGGGGTTCTTCTTTGCCGCATCAACCACAGTTTGAGCCTATCTTTATGGTCAACATGTCTCAGTGTAACAGGTGGAGGCAACGCATACCTCAGCCATGTCAGTGCTCAAAGGCTTCTCACAAAGGACGTGCAGGCCCTTGTCAATGGCAGCCAGAGACTGGCTGGAGTGCACATCGGGGCTGGTAGAAACCCACACAGCTTGAAGGCCAGAATGGTTGAGCATCTCATCGTAGCTGTCATAGACAGAAATGTTGAATTCTTTGTACTCTTCGTTCTCCTTCGCCCACTTGACTTCGTGCTCCATCGAGCTGCATACTGCGACGACGCGAGCACGAGGTACCCTGTAAAGAAAGGTATGGACGTGACGTTTGCCCTCGTTCCAGTTAGTAAAAATAATATGAAGAGAGGAAAGAGTTTTTTTTTTTTACCATGCGACCGAGGCCGACAACCGCGATGTTCAAGGTTTGAGACATGATGTAGGGTATGAAAATGGAAGCGGTAGCTGAAGAACTTTTCTGTTGGGCTGAGTTGAATGAGAATGAGGGTGTTAAAGACTCAGGAGATGAAAGAAAAAACAGACCTCTTTATATTTCTCTGACTTCCTTCTTCATACCTATTGTGTAAGAGCTTACGATCATCTTGCGAACTATCTCCGAACATCTCGTCTCGATAGACCTGATCATACTCAAACGCAAACAAATGCTTACCTTTCTAAGCAAGTGTCGGCATGATTACTCTATGTGGCAAATTTCGCTGAGAGCTACTTGATTTGGTATCTTATCGCTTCAAGCTAGCTCTATTCGGCAGGACCCGGCGAGCCTGCTCTAGATTGCCGCATCTGGTTTCCTGTCAGACTGTCCTCAACGTAGAAGTCGGAACAATTCTCCGTCACGGCACCAAAACAGACATCTTATAATTCGCAACCGAGCCTGTATATAAGCTGATTAAGTAAAGATGATCTGTTTCATGATTCGATATAAGTCTATTGGCCTGTGACTGTAGTGGTTGGTCCCAGATGGGGCATGCCGCTTACGGAACAATAAGCCTGCAAGTCAGACGCATATAAGCTGGATGCACCCTTCACTTTTGAAAGACGTTGCAATGAGGAAGCAACGTGTCAGACATAATCAGTCACCTGTGTAAGATGATAGATCGATAATACGAGGAGGGTGTACCAATAACATAACACACATCAATCCAACCAAACCCACTATGTCTTATAATACCGCTCCCTCAAAGCCTTAGGCAAAGGCCAAGCCTGACAGTCCTTGAACATCTGAACCGTTTTCTTGAGCGCCTCTTGTTCCCATCGATCGGTGAAGTAGCTCCCGTACATCTGGATGGCTAGAATCGCGTTTACGAGACCTGGTTGAGTATCAGGATGTTGGACAGCTGTACCGCAGACTTGAAGGACTAGATTTCTCACTTCGCCTTCTGCTTTGCGGTATGCTGCTCGAACATCTTCGGCTTGTCTGGGGGAATTAGTGCAGGCCTGGCAGGGGGTACGGGGAGCTTACGAGAGGAGAGGTGACTCTGCGGTCAAGATCATTTTTGCTATCATCATATGCTGCATGCCGGTAAGGGCGATTGGTGAAGCATACCACATTGTGGGAAATATTTCTCCCATGACGCGGTCTGGCGGTCGATGGAGAATGGGCTCAAAGCGACCGGTCACATATTGATCGAGATATTCCTCCTGTTCTTTGAGCTTATCTACGAGTCGCGCCGTTAGCATGTAGATCCTACAGGAGCTAGGGGAGCACTGACGCCAGCCACTCTCTGACTTATCGTCAAACAGCCATTTTGTGACTTGACTAGTATGAAACACTATTCTGTTCGCTGGCGATATATCTGACCATTCAGCAGGTGGCTCCACCATCTGCGCTGGGTATCCTTTCCGAAGAGCATAGTATACTTCTTGTCGTAAGGCAACCCAATAAGATGCGATAAGAAGTTCTCGGCGGTTAATAAGATCATCCGACGTAAGACTTCGTAAAACAGCGTTGAGAATCGCGAGGAAGTTTACACCTTCGTCCGGCCGAGCTTCGAGGACGGGATCGTCATCCTCATCATCTAACTCTTCAAAATGACGCAGAATGACGGCTGTTGTTACGATGAGTTCTCGTGTCTCTCCATCTTGAGTAGTATGAAAGTCTTTGAGGACGGGGATGCATTTGAGCATATACTCAACTGCAGAATGTGAACTGAGTTTTGGTAGTGGCTGGCCGCGATATACTATCCCTCTTGGTGTTTTGTACTTTTCCACGCGACATAGATGACGGGCTGACATTGCCAAGATAGCGTTGAGTAAGGGAGGATATCGTCTGGCTCGTTCTGGAACAACCAATTGGTATCTTCGCTGCGGGTCCACTAGATCAAACTGGTCGGTCAGTATCAGCATTGCGACTCAGTGTTGCGAACCTACCCAATGTGACAACTCCTCGATAAAATATCGCAAGAGGCATGCTTCTTGGACACCCTCCAATGGCAAGTCTCGTTGATGAGGTGGCTCTAGCGCATGCAGCAGGCCGCCCCAAGAAGGACCACGCTGAGATAGTGCCAGTGGATGCTGGGTCGGTTGGGTTTCGAATGTTGGCAGTGCTGAAGGTTGCGAGTGCCCGCCACGGGAAGGGGATAGACTTGATGAAACTGTGGAATTGAAGTATGTTGAACCTCCGAGTGTAAAGTCAAGACCCTCACTAGATGTTCCGTTGTTATTCACGGCTGGATGGCTTGCTGTGTTTGTCGTTGAAGACGAGGCCTCATCTGCCAAAGCGATCCTCTGTGTTGCGCGCCGCGAACTTGTTTGAAGACGAACTGTTGATCAATTAGCTACATCAGACCCAACCTTACGCAGATGGTACTTGCACTCTTTGGCACTACTGTTCACCCAATTCTGCGACCCTGAGAACTTGGCATCATACTTTGCCGACGAGCCATCTCTGAACTGCCGATTTCGTCCCAATCGAACACAGTCTAGTCCTTTCTTGAGACATCGTGTGCATACAGCCTCATCGCCAGCGCCTAGGACCTCAAGTTAGACTCTGCCCTCAGTTTTCTTCCTTTCTAAGGTTCCCTGGACAGAAGTGGACCGACATTTGAGGTGTTTACCTAAAATGGTCAGTGTGCGTTCGTCATGTGGGTTTCTATTGGCTCTCTTGCTAACTTTTGCATTCTGTACAAGGGTTCTTAGGTACCGGCATGTCGATGCGGCTTAACTAGTGTCCTTCTGTCTCCAGCATGGAAGAAGTAAGTAGGAATCGCCGAGATCTGACGTGGAGGCGGGGTTGGCAAATCATCGCCGATACATTCCCGAAATAGTCATCAATTGACGCTAGGTTGAATCTGGAGAGCTCTTACTGCATGAAGCCATCACTCTCTCAAGACGAAGCATTTATTCATGTGAACTAGAGGAAAATATCAGTATCCAGGTTCTTCGTGCTCGCATTCCATGAGGGACTGCTGAAATCAAGTCTCGGCACTTATTTGACCCCGCAAGCGTACAGGCACAGGTTCAAGTGAATGGCCAAATACAGACTGAGATATCACACAGCCAACTTGCACAGTGAAACATCCAATTGGACACCTCGTAAAATCGATACATGTAAATATTGGTGCCTAAATTACATTCCCCCGCTTTGTGATCTCAATGTGCTTTCTGACTTTTCCAAATAATCACATTGCTGTAATTTCTTAGCCCTGGAACATGTTCCAAGGATCGTGTCTACACTCCCATTACCACGGCAATTCTATTTCGCCTGGCAATGTGATGGCGTCTTCTCGCGCGAGCGCGGGCCAGTCAGCTCCCCTCCTATCTCAGGACCTACAGCTTAGTACTGCCGTTGGGTTTTAGCAACGAGGCACAGTCGACTGGACTAAAGTCCTCAGCGGCAGTGTCGCTTTCTCTGTCGATATGCTGTCAAGGTTATCAAAAGCTGGCATCGAGGCTTTCACTATCTACGCTGCCAGAGCGATCTTTTCCAACGTCAAGCTTGGTCCCAATGGCGGATTGCGTCTGCATCGAGCCCTTGATAAGATCAGCGCCTTCCCTTCATTCGGAAAAACACTCTGGTTTGGGTTCGGGGTCAAGCATATCATATGGAGTATGCAGGAATCTGCAGACGGCTTGAACTGTCTCGGTGTCTGTGCCTGTCTCACAGAAGGATTCTCGACCACCGTTGCGGCTAAGGTTATACGAGAGCTCTTTCTCCTATATGATCCACCGGCTGAGCTTATACCTGCGTTGAGGCAGTGGATCGCACTTGTTGAATCCTCTGGAGGATTGCTTGCATCGTCAGAGTTCGGTCTAGTGTTACATGGTCTCACTAAGCTCTGTCTCATGGACGGTCAACGTAACCTACGAAGTTCTGGATCGCCAAAGGATATTGCGTTGGTGTTGAAGGAAGTTTTCGAAGTCTCAGCGGGACGCCTTGATCGCCTTTTGTTGTCCGGTGGTGCGGGTTGCGCCTGGATTGCCACCGTAGCACACTGGCTTGTCATAGCTGTTCCTGGTAGGATCGAGTGGAAGAACTTCATGTACGACATGGTACGTGATCAGGGATTCGAAACGGCTAGTACGCCAGAGAAGGCAGGGTACGATGCAATCTCCATGTCGAGTATAACAAAATATGACAACCTGGCTGATAGTTCGACGCCCGGGCTTAGCGCCAAACTTCTCATCGACGAAATATTGAGGGAAAATACTAGTCTTCATGCCAGCTACAGAATCTCAACCCCAGCCTTTCCCGGTCGGCATATCTCATTAGGGGCCTCTGATATCTGGCATAAGCTAAATAGCGCAGCGACTTCTGCAAACTGCTAAGGAAAGACGTGCGGTTCCCTCAACGGCTTTGAATCCACCCTCGTTGAAGGAGAAGGGCTACTTCCTTTGACTGGCTTACCGACACTGCTCCCTCTCATCATACGTGTATTGCTTACACAAGGCCTATCTGTCTGGGTTGCCCTTTCGCAGAGCTATCTTCCCCCAATTGCTGATCCTATGAGAGGCAGGCTAATGATGGTACACCATAGACTACAATGCAAGCAGTGTATCAGATGTTGCATTATGAACGCGCAACAGTCAGTTATAAACTACCAGCCTGCCAGATGTTGTATATCTATCCTAACCTCTTTGTAATGGCCGGGGAGCGGTAACGTATTTGGCCCAGAAGGTCCTGGTAGCAGAGTGTGCGCTTGTAGGAGGCTTTTCGAAGTTGGCTCATAGTATCAGAGAATCAGCATCATCGGTATGCGATTATGCATCCTCGTATTTCTACAGGCTCTATTTCTCGTATGAAGATATTATAAACATTCAACTTGCCAACAATTTGCCCAAAAGAGCCAGCGCTGTTCGCCATTCTGGGCCACATGGAGGCAGATCCCGCCACGCACTATCGACCAAGTTCAACCCCCACTAAGTCAGCACCAAATCAACAGCACAAAAGCTTGGTCTTGGAGAGTGCACCAAATTACACAAGCTCCTCATCAATTAGACCCCGCGGACAAACCTCCCTGCTTGTTCCAGCGGGCCCGGTTCGTCTCCCGCACCCGCGGCCTCTCGATCCTTTCCGAGACTAAACCCAATCGAGCAACAATTATAGATTCGCTATCACGACACTCGATGTCGTTATCAGATATCGTCGGGTATCCCACTTGTTTTGGGTATGAGACAATCGCATCCCCGTTATTGCGAAACGGGAATTGTGAGGGGTTTCATTGGTCTGAACAGACGATGTGTTTCCTGAATTGGAGGGTTGAGTCGGGGAGGCGCCGGTAGTTTTCAAGGTGCTGAGTTAAAGCTGGGGGATTGACTTCAAGTTCAGTGAATTTGTGGAGGGTATTGAGGGTTTTGATGAAGATACTGGAGGGGTTATTGGTGAGGTCGTAATAGTCGCTGGAAGAGACATCGGGCTTCGAGATACGCTTGAAAGACTGGCCACTGTAAGACATTCAGAACGCATGTCTTGTACGACACTGTTATCTAGACTACAAATTTCGCACTCTAAGAAACAAGCAAAGATTCTCAATGAATGTATTTACAAGCTACCGAAGTGACACAATGCACTACAACGTTATACAACCCCCATCTAGACCGATCCATCTCGCCACCAACAGTTATCCAAGTCCGCAAACAAGGCTCATCCCACGCGGAGATCCTGCCTCTTAAGTGGATGTTCTTTTAAGCATGCGACTACCTTGTGGCAGCTCAGATATACAGGGTGGGATTTCCAACGGGGAGCCCGAGTCTTGGTGCCGTCATGTCAAGATCCTCCAGAATTGTGTCATCCTGCACCACCACCCAAGGTCGCACAGACAATCCATGTTTATATAACTCAATCTGCCGTCGCACGTTTTAACTGCCCCTCATCTGCATACCAATATTCTTATATCGATCAATTCATGCGAGTCATCGCATCCTGCTGGTATCCTCATTGTCAATCACGAATCTGGCAAAATGGGCTTCTCAAATTTCTTTGAAAGTCTGAAAACCAGCCCTACAGTGTCGACAGACCCTGAGGCTAGCGACTCCGAGCCCTCGGTCATTCACGATGGCGGTCTCGCGTACACACGCGTCAAAGGCGGCAATGGATCTAAACCTTCGTACCAAGAAGCCGTCGGTGCACCTGTCGAGGCGAACTCGCCGCTTGGATACAACGTTGGTTGGCTTACGGTTATCTTTCTGAACGTTAACATGATGATTGGAACTGGTATTTTCTCTACGCGTATGTTCCCTCTCATGCTGTAGATGAGGTGTAGTGACTAACAGGGTTCAGCGGCGAGCATTCTTAATCGTGCTGGGTCTGTCGGTCTGGCGCTGATCATCTGGTTCATCGGCTTCATCATGGCTGCGTCCGGTTTCAGCGTCTACCTCGAATTGGCGAGTTACTTTCCCAATCGCAGCGGTTCAGAGGTTGTATATCTTGAACAGGCGTATCCTCGGCCTAAGCACTTCTTCCCTGTTACCTTTGCTGTGCAGTCGGTCGTTTTATCGTTCAGTAGTAGTAATGCTGTGGGCAAGTTACCTTCATCTTCTAACCCTGGGCTTGCGCGTTCTGACGATAGATAGTTCTGTCCAAGTACCTTTGGCGCATGACGGGGGATACTCCCTCTGAATGGCAGATGCGGGGCGTCGCTATCGCAGCATATACCCTTGCAGTCATCTTCGTCATCGCTCATAACAAGTACTCCCTCTGGCTGGTCAACTTCATTGGCGCCTTGAAGATCCTCACCTTGGTGTTGTAAGTTCTCCCACTTCCGATGCTCTTCACCCCTAACACATAGTGTAGCATCAGCATCGCAGGTCTTGTCGTCCTCGGCGGCAACGTCAAGCGTATCCCCGACCCCGGGCATAACTTCCGCGACGCCTTTGCTGGTGCAACACCCAATGGAAACGACTTAGCCAGTGCCCTTGTCAACATCGTCTTTTCGTATGCGGGATACTGGAACGCCTTCAACGTCGTCAACGAGATCCAGAACCCTATCCCCACGCTGAAGCGAAACGGTACCATCTCGCTTACCGTCGTCGCTGTGCTGTACATGCTTTGCAATATCGCCTACTTCGCCGTCGTTCCCAAGGAGGAGTTCGCTAAGGCTAGTGAGATTGCTGCATCAGTCTTCTTCACCAAGCTCTTTGGCGATAGCAAGTCTGCTGCCAACGTCCTCAACTTTCTTGTACTCTTGAGTGCCTTTGGTAACCTTCTTGCTGTACTGATCGGATCGGCCCGCATGCTTCGTGAGATTGGCCGACAGGGTGTTTTGCCTTACACCAGCTTCTGGGTCTCTACGAAGCCTTTTGGTACTCCGCTTGGCCCTTATATCCTCAAGTGGGTGTTGACTTTCATCATGATTGTTGCACCTCCAGCTGGCGATGCCTTCACTTTCGGTCAGTGACCTGACCCCCTCCTATGATACTCCGAAACACTAATTCCTTTTATAGTCGTTGATCTGAGCACATACCCCGATGCCATGTTCAGGTTTGCCATGGTTGTTGGTCTCTATGTCATCCGCCGCCGTCGATCAAAGGCCGGTATCGGTCGCTCTGACTTCAAGGCCTGGCATCCTCCGGTTATCTTCTATATCCTTGTCCAGGTTTTCATCCTCGTCATGCCGTGGTACCCTCCCAAGGGCGGTCAATATGCCGGCGATGTCAGCTTCTGGTATGCGACATACTGTGTCGTCGGTATTGCAATGTGAGTATCAGTCTGGCGATCCGAATGCCTTTCAGTTTGCTGACAGCTATCTCAAGTGTCCTTCTTTGCGCCCTTTACTACGTCGTTTGGATGTTCCTGTTACCCAAGTGGAAAGGCTATGCTATTCGCACCGAGATCACCAACGTCGATGATAATGGAGCCAACACCCACCGACTGGTCAAAATTCCGTTTGCTGACCTTCCTCGATGGGATGAGGAGCACGACGAAGCTGGAAACCTTCGACAGAGAACAATTTTTGTGGCTCCAAGCTCAGAGGGATCCATCAAGGCTTAATTAGCAGATACTAGGTGGAGATGTGAGCATTAGATAGCACTAGAAGAGTCAATTATATCAGCAGAAATTTTCTACGTGAGCAGGAATAAAACAGAAATGGGTATTCTTCATATTATATCTATCATTATTACTCAAAATGAGAAGCAGTCTATTCCGCAGCATTGCTGGCGCAAGACCAAGGAGTTTTGCTTCCTCCTTCGGCAATAGCCTCAATGGAAGCCCAGAGTCCAAGGACGCAGATGAGGAAGCCAGTAAGGAAGAGGATAACGTTGGCCACAAACCGGCAAGTCTGCTTTCCATCCTTGAACCAGTTTCCGTAGTGCATCCAGAGCCAGAAGATACCAGGAAGTCCGTAAGAGAACCACGAGGCGAAGAGGGCGCAGATAAGACCGAGAAGGTTGTTGAACACGGGAATGGACTCGGCAATCACCATTGACAGAGCCCAGATGCCGAGAGTGACGCCGAACCAGACCATGGTGGACAGCTTTGTTCGGCGGACCATGTGCTTAGTGTTGCGGAAGATCCGCTGGAAGATGTAGGCCGAAGCAACGTGGCCGTAGATGACACCAGCAATGACGATGGTGGGAATGGCAATACCCCAGATAACCTTTCGCATAGTGTGGGAGCCAGCGGCAGACAGAGCAGGCGAAGGAACGTCAGGTCCGACAAAGACGTAGATGACGACAGCAGCGAGGAGGTAAAGAGTAGTGTCGACAATCTGGAGAAAAGCCAGAGCCTTGGGCCAATCCTCAGGCTTCTTGAACTCAGAGATGACAGTGAAGAAGCAAGAATGGCTGGAGAAAGAAATGGCAATATTGGTGACAGCCAGGAAAGCGCCAGTGAAGCCAAGCTCACGCGCAACCTCGATGCTTCCAGAGCCAATAGGTCGTTCATGCGCAACATCTCCAACCGTGATAAGAACAGCGAGCGTGATCGACATGCACGATGCCATAGACATATAACTCGTGTACTTCAAGGTCCTAGGCAAGTTAAGAACCCAGAAAACCGCCAGTCCAACAACAGCCCAGACAATAGTACAAGTCGAGCTATTCGTAAGAGTGTTGAGGCAAATAGTCCAAGTGAGGAGATGGCTTCCCATGACGAAAACCTGAAAAATGACCTGCGCCCAGCCAAAAACTTCTTGAAATACGCGCCCCATGCCGATGGATTTTCCAATGACTTCGACGGCGTCGCCAAAGTTTTGGACGAAGGGGTATTGGGCGCGGAATTCAGCGAGGACGAGACCGGAGTATGTGGAGAGGAAACCCATCACGAGAATGAGGACTATGCCGGGGACGAGACCGACTGTGGCGAGGACGGAGGGGAGGGAGAGGATGCCGAGGGATACTGTCTCTGCGATGAGGACGATGCCGCCTTGCCTGAGAATTGTCAGTGAGTATATCAAAGTGGGAGATTGAGGTGAACATACCACCACGTTAATGTCTTGTAATCAATAATCTCCGCCTCTTCATCGCCCAAAACAGCATCATCGTGTCTTGGCTCAGGCACAAAAGCTGGAGGTGCATTGTTAACGCCCTTCTCTTGATCCTCAGGCGCCGCAGCGCTTTTAGGCTCTGTATGGCTCATCGTGAAAGTCGCCCGTTAAGTTGATAGCGCAAGTGTTGAAGAAAGAAGAGTCTCAAAAAATGTAAGACCAATTGACGCGACGATAATTGGAACAGCAGTGGTATTTAAATAAATTCCCACTCTGGGTCCGACAACGGTGAGAGGCAAAAAATGTCTTCATGTTAGTTTAACTTTCGAGTCAAGTCGGCCCACTAACATTGGAGGTTCTTCTGCCTGGCCCGATGGCGTCGCGCACCGAACTCGGGCAGACAGACAATAAGGATCGCGGTTAAAATTAGACGATTCTTCATTGGGCGAAACCGGCTGATGGAGGAAAAAACAAGCAATGGGCAGATCTGTATTGCTTCAATGGATTTGCTAACTTTTACGTTATGGTCCCACAAAGAGTGGTCTCTTTTCATTGAGAAATCCACTGCTCCAGACTTCTAATCTCCACGTAAGAATGAGGTGAAGGGAGGGTCAGGAGGGTTTCCCCAGACCCCTAAACTACTGGCCTGGTCTCGAGAATCAAGATGTATGTCGTTGTGATGAGAAAGAGCCTCATCGTAGCCGCGCGCTTCTTTCAGCTCAGGCTTTTCAGCCTCCTTCCAAGCTACTGCAAGTTTGTTCTAGATGAATTTGACTGCCGGAGTTTCTAGCCGACTTCTGGAACGACAAGAAATTTCTAGCGTAAAGTCTAAACTAGATTCGGGATGAGTCAGGACAAAGTGGATACTGGCCGCCGATCGCGCTCCGGACTTGGCGCGGCTTGTGAAGAGGCTATCGACCAGACGGCAACAGTATGGACAAAGACTGGGGGAGATGTTCCGGTAAGCTAAACTATGTGCCCCCGACTACAAGAGACAAGAAAACTGCAGATATATACTAAGAGGCCAAAAGACTTAGGTAAATCTCCTCTAGATTTAGGATAGATTTAGTGGAGCTTTAGAGTGCGGCTTCTGGTACCCTGGTTTAGGGTATCTGCCCGACTCCAACTGACTTTTGAGTGGTTACCGACGACTTGGAACAGGCAGCACTAAGAAACTTCAGGCAATAAGTTAGAAGCCTCCTTAAAATCTTTTGTTCACCTACAAGTAAATGATTTCTTGATGCTATTACTAAATTTTCCACCACAGCATTCTGATCACGTAGCTCTTGCAATTGGCGCACGTACCAAAAGTCAAAATTAGTAACCAGCACATTCTGTTTGACATCACATTTGATTTACACCAGCACACATTCTTTTTCTAATTTGAGATGATATCGAAACCATGGGTTATTACCTGTCGAGACCCGTGAGAACAGAGTCGCCGAAGGCAACCCCTTTGCAGGAGGGTTCCAAGCCTGGCGACGAGATAGGTTTCCCCCAGCCATACCAAGACGTGAGTTTCTTCAAACGTGCACCGCACATCTGTTGCTAATGAGCAAATAGCCCAGAGCGATCGATGATAATAATGGCTTCCCTCTCGATAGGCGCGACATCTCCTCTGTCTCTGATGAGGAGATTCTATCAGTTTATTTAGAGGCTCCTCAACTTCACGATTATGGCGCTGTCACGGTATCTCGCATTTCCAAGAACCTTGTCATCAAAGGTGGTCCTGGCGTGGCAAAGAGCGAGGCAGAAAAGATGAAGTTTGCCTTCGAAACGCTACACCTGCCAGCCCCCAAAGTACATCGCACTTTTACCTCTGAAATTCCAGAGTATCCTGGAATGTCTACGACGCGCTTAATCGAGGGCCATTTTATTGTCATGGACTATATAAAAGGGCCGTCGATTGATAAGACTTGGCAGTCCTTTGATACTAGTACCAAAGAAGCTGTCGCACAGCAGGTTGCAGATGTGATTGAAAAGATGCAATCTACGACCCTCAATGATATGCCGGTAGGGCCTATCGGGAGGGCGCAGGGTGACAAGTTCCAGGGCCCATGGTTTACAGACTACGGCGCAGGGCCTTTCGACACGCTTGGAGAACTCGAGGACTGGTGCAATCACAAAATCGACGTCTGCGTCATGGTCAAACAACTACCGCCCGACACAACAAGGTTCAAGTTCCAGGACATTGTTCTTACTCACCAAGACTTGGCACTGAGAAACTTGGTACTCGATGAGGATATGAAGGTTTGGGTGATTGATTGGGGTTGTGCTGGTGTATACCCCAGAGGCTTTGAACAAGCCGCGCTCCAGGTCCAGGCTGAGAATGAGGAGTATGCTGCTATGGTCTTGGAGAGGATCTCTGATCGGCAGGACGTTGTGATCCAACAGCTTGCGAGCATCGCGTACGGGCTCTCAACTGGACGAGCGCTTTAAGAGGGAATTAGGAACAAATTCTGTCTCTTTATAATCATAATGAAGATATGAAGATAATGTCAAGATTAATAGTTATCAACCACTGTATCAAGCCGTTGATGTAATGAGAAATAGGTAAAAACTAACGTGGATCAAGATTCCGATTTCGCTGCAGACTTGGATGAATCTGGACACTATCATCCGATCCAGTGGAGCTCAAGGGTAGGGATCCTCGGGGAAGCTAGAAGAACTCCAGAAATCAGATTTGGCCGAGACCGACGACCCATTATCTGTGCTGGCAACGAGATGGAGACAACGTGGGGCCAAGGTTGAAGCCGATCCCGGCAGTCGTTGCCTCTATACCAAGTTGACCAAGCTGCATACACCCGGAGATTTTCAGAAAGCTTGAATAAGGCTAAGACTTGCCGAACTACACTAGTTACTTGCTAGATAGCCCTAGATTCTTATAAAGGCATTTTTGAATAGATTTCATACCACATATCACTGCTAGTGGCAGACACGCTTGGCTATTAGTTCAACATGTACGTCACATTCATGAAGCACGCGTTGCTGGTTATGATGGGCTGTCCATTTATACTATGGTAGTGAAATATCCTCCTCATATCAGTCTCATGCTTAGAGTCAGATTCACCAAGTCCACAGGTCATTTGATGCTCAGAGAGGTCAAGCCTAGAAACCCCCGTTGCAGCAACCCCAGCAAGGATCAGCATCGTCCGTCTACTGTTCGTTAGTATCAACGCGGTCTTATTTTCAATCAGGTAGCATACAAAATTGACGGGATACTAATTTAGTAGTTTTAGCAATCTTCAAGGGAGCATCAATTTCAGCATCATTCACCCAACCGTCAGGGCATTCAGGCCGCTCGGACGTGCAGCCACGCCAGGCAGGCTTGCAGAAGGTTTTAGTGTTGGCAACGCCTTTGCCCTTAGCTGACCAGGCGTGTTCGGGAGAGGGCTGGGTGAGCTTGATGCGGAGACTGAGCAGCTACGGTCAGTGTGAAGTTGGGATGAGAGGGGGCTGGTAAAACGGTATGAGAAATGCTTCAGGGCACGTACGTGATCTCCTCGCTCTCGGAATGCTTAGAATTGGCGAAAGACCAGGGCATGGCGGCGATGCCACTGGCGAGGAGGGCGGTTGTAGCTATGGGGAACCTCATGTTGAGTTAAGTTAAAGTGAAGTGCTGGAGTTAAATACAAAGTGAAAGTTGATGAGGATGTGAGAAGAGAAATGATGAAATGACCTTCTCCCTATATAGACTTTTCCTCTTCAGAAATCTTGACCAGCATTCTATTCTGCTTACGACGGCCCCTCGTAGTCAAAAAGCTCTGTCTGGAATCTTCCCCAATCAAATGCCGATGGCCCGTACGTCGCACATGGAGACCTAGTAACGTCCGTCGGTCGATCGTTGAACGGGGTTAGAGGTGGTGCTCCCATGGAAGACGGTACACGCGGGTAGCAGCCTGGTACTTGCTCCAAGGCGTGAATACGCGAGATCGCTGCTCCGACCCCACTCGTGTACAACGTCCTGATGCCCGTTGCTGCTGGTTCTTAGTGTTGTCAACGGACAATCGCAGTAGAGCGTGTAGTTTTCCAAGATCATTGGACATTGACTTTTTGCTTACTCTGAATGTACATAAGATGTCTCAAAAGCTGTGACTATCGCTAGGATTGGCAGTAGACATAAGGTCACTGCATGATGGTCAAGGCGACTGGAAGCAATCATTCTGAGTATAAGGTCAAAATTTATTTGTGATGCATTGCTATATACCCGATGAATGAAAGACGGCGCACAATCAATAGCTCCCTACGGAATCCATCCTACCGGAACACTTCTCAAAGACTTATTCATGCAGAAAGCTTGGATAAGACCAACACATCTCAGGTCTTGGTAGGGATGTTTAACCCAAGCCTGTACTATGTAATACTAGTCAGTGGTTCTCGGCTATCTACTGACCTTGCCCGGTAGGAATGAGTTGGGATCGGACAAAAGCCCTTGTACAACTACTTAAGCGCGCACAAATCACATTCCTGAAGTAAGAGTCTCAATAGATTGTAACGAGTGTTGATTGATGCTATACTGGCTCAGTATCCTCCTTATTTCAGCATCATATTTGTAGCCCAAGAGTCTAGGTCCGTGACAAGTCTGATATTTAGAGATCATCATCGCCAGTCTTCTTGCAGCAGGTCCAGCAAGGGTAGTCTCCATCTCCCTAAAGTCTGTTAGTAAAACATTTACGTTAGTTACTACCGGGGAGTATACAAATTTCTTGGAGTTCTGGTCAAACAGTTAGTACCAATGATTGTAAGATAGATCCGAGGATGACTTACCCAGCCCTCAGGACATGTTGGCTCCTCGGGCCAGCAGACCTTGAGGCAGACCTCATAGTTGTGGACGTTGACGACGCCCTTGTGGTTGGGGGAGAAGGCATGGTTAGAAGATGGCTGGGAGACCTGGATGCGGAGGCTGTGCAGGCTGTGTTAGTATCTAGCAGTGTGAATGGGCAAGATGGGACGTACGTGATCTCCTCGCCGTTGGACTGCTTGGTGTTGAGGGAAGACCAAGGCATGGCGGCGATGCTGTTGGCAAGGAGGAGAGTGGAGGCGATGGAGAACTTCATTTTGAATAAGAGTGATTGGAGTGTTATAGTGTAGTGTGAAAGAGAAGATGATTAGGTTGATGAGATGAGAGAACAGTCGGACAAACCCTCGACATTTATACATTTTCTTTCCACCCAAATCTTGACCATCATTCTACTTTCTGATCCTTCGATAGGCGCTGTGCTACCTATCCCCCTCACGATCTGCCAACTTATCTGACCATTCCTTGATTTACTTACCGATGGTCCGTATGTCTTACAAGACTGTCCTCGGAATACCCTCCCTGCGTCGATCCATCATGCAAGGAGGATAGATTGGTGGTGTAATAAAGGCGGCACGGGAGGGGAGCGGCTTGATCCCTGTTGTAAGACATGAATACGAGCGATCGACGGTCTAGTCTCACTTCAATGCGACCTCCCGATAGTCCTGCTGGTTTTGGTCGTGTCGGACTGTCGCAGATGGAAGTATGTACGTGGTGCGCTGTTGAGTCGCGACCTATTATTTACGTACTTGCATCATGTAGCGCAATTTACCATGAGATTTCGCAGTATCATATTGTTTGCTAAAAGGTAATTATGTCACAATTATTATTTGAACTTTCTTGTCACATAAATCGACTGAGGGCGTGTCGCCGTCAATCCAGAAAAGTGTTAACTACTCAATAGCTCATTTCAAGTAGTGTAGCAACTAGGGACGCAATTGTCCAAGCTAAGCTGTCCTATAATCACATCTCACTTAACCTCCTCCCATTCATCCTCACAGCAAGTCCAGCAATCGCGACCGTCGTAATTCTAATCTAACATTAGTAAACCGCACTGACATCACAACTACAGAAACTACGAACAATATACTTCAATGCTGGAAGAAAAGGTTAGAATCAGTTGACAGCACGTGATATGACATAACGTACCCATCCATCGGGACAGTATTCCTCTCCCTCAAAGCAAGCAGGCCAGCATTCGCGCGGGCCAGCAGCAGTATTAGCTTTCTTTTCAGGAAGGATGCTGGGATGAAAGGACCCCTGCGAGACTTTGATGCGAAGACTAGTGATGGCAATGAGCGATAGTGTTCAAATCTGAGACAGCCACCGTCTGAAACGTACGTAATCTCATCGCCGGCAGCCTTTGCCTTGGTGTCGAACCAGGACATGGCGATGGTTCCCTGGGCGAGGATGAAGGCAGAGACGATAGAGGGCTTCATGTTTTCTTCTGTAGAGAGATAGATTGATGATATTGACGATTGGTTAAACAGTTTGGTCAGAGACCAGAGATTTATACACTCCTATTTTGTGCCTACTAACTCCAACTGCCGTTGGGATTGCACATACTCCATGTTTCCCTCGTTGCAAGCGATTTCGGGGTAACACTTGTCTGTTATTCGATGATCCGTCTGTACTACGGGCTTGGGAGGATCTACACACTGGACAGATAGGATAGACCAACAAATGTCAATCCTCGGAGGACAAAAGAAATTCCTGAATTGCCTACATGCCTATGCAACAGGTTACATAGAAGGAACCGGAGGACCTTGGCTATAGATCATGATTGTATCTGTTTCTGTCTTTCGGGGCAAGATCTTCACTCTCCTACATCGCTCGGTGGAAGTGTCGCACAACGCGGGGTTTGTATTTGATGAGTCGTGTAGTGTTACGTGAGCTCAAGCGAAAGGATCTCAATAAAGCTGCTTGCATCGGATCATCTGAAGTTGGGATTTTCGGATTATTCGTGCCCCGCTTCACTACATGCAGCATTGTTGTTCAAGACCCATCGTCGTGGTAATACAAGTCGTGAGGCACGACTGGGGGGCCCTATTACACACAATGGAAAGAGAGCTACCAGGTATTCTGTCAGAGGAATGTATATGCCGTGTCTCAATTACACGACGCTACGCAAAGAGCTCCGTCCGGCAGTGCAGTCGTAAGATGTCAGCTCTTATGCAGGGATGATCTCGAGTCTATGACACTAGTAATGCAGTTCGGGGACTTTCGCTCAGCTGAATAACTCCGTGAGGCGAGAGAAGAAAGGCAATGCAAGGAGGTCCGTGGTTCAAATTCGAGATAATCAACTTCAAGGATTGGGGCTGAAGCGTGTCTGAGACATGATCGACCCCTACTCGAGGCCCGATCCTTTTCGGCTATTGAAAGACAAGACTTGCAGGGCTCAGTGATTTCGTACTCGAAACCCCTCAGGCGACAAGCTCCTCGACCGATTCCGCTCTCTTTCCATCCTCTCATCAGAAGCTTTAATCTTATCCCCGGTTTCAGGATCCCATATCCAGCCCTCTTTCAGCCACATCCACCGCAAATAAGCCCTCAACTCTTTATCAAGTGGCACAACTCTTTTCCACTCAGGCTCAAACCCCCGCACTGCATTCAACCCGTTCCAATCATCAGCTAGACCCCTCAATATGTCCCGATGAAAGATCCGATAGCTATCAATCGCATACGGCCCAAGGGACGGCAAATGCGCCACCTCCCAGCCCTGTCTCACATCATCCTCGTCCAAGACCTCATCCTTGCCGGTGCCTAAACCATCGCCCTGCAGGGGATAATGCAGCTTTCTGTACCGCCTTGATTTATGGGGTGGTTTCTCAAGCCATGTCTTGGCGAAGGCGATGAACCGAGCGGCGCGGGAGTTGAAGAGTCCTATTGGACGGATGAGATCTGCAAGGTCGGAGAAACATGCTTCTGCGAGGTGAGTTGGCGTCGGGTACCGAGAAATAAGCTTTTGGAAAACAGGGCGGGCTTGGGATCCTCGAGTCCTGTTCCAGAGAACGGCTGCAACAAGGAGTTGGTACAGGTCTGTCCCGACGGTTTCTTGGACGAGACCGAATCGTTGTCTGGAGATTGGAGGGATTCGAGATGCCGAGAGTACGACTCCTGCGGGTACTTTTCGTGGCACTGTCTTGCGTTTCTCAACTTTGATGACTTTTGTGTCACTCACATCGTTCTTAACCATGGAGCGTGTAACGCGCCGCTGAGTCTGGAAAATGAGGGTATCGGTCTGATTCTTCATAGCTAAGCAATAGCAACAAAAAAGCATAGAAATTCATACGAACGGGTCAATGCTCACATGAAAGGTTCAATCTAATTCGAGAGAAAAGAATTGATTATCAGGATTGCGTATAGCTTGGTCCATGACGCAATGGACATCTACCGGGACATATCCCCGCACTGAAGAACGAGGCCAGCCACCAGGTGAGACAAAGCTATGGAGACTTTGTTCAACGTAGATCATTACAGTCATGAATCATGTGTAACGAGATGAAACCGTTATTGGAACTTTGCGAGTCGCTGTAAACATTACACGATTATTGTTGACACAGCATCCCCGCAAACTGTGTTCATAACGACGCCGTTGTTTTCATAAACCTTATGACACTATTCACCAATTATGAGTATACCACTATGCTATGAAAATCCTAAGCCTTGGTGAATCTCAAGTAAGGCTTAACCTCCCTTACATCACCAAACTTCTTCTTCGCATCCTCTGTCGAAACAGAGGGCGGAACAATGACATCATCGCCAACCTGCCAATCAATGGGCGTAACGACACCCTTCTTATCACCAGTCTGGAGTGAATCAATCACACGCAGAACCTCAGCTGAGTTGCGACCAGTTGAAGCAGGATACATCATCGTCAATCGAATCTTCTTGGAAGGATCGATGACAAAGACTGAGCGGATAGTGAAGGCGATGCCCTTTTCTTTGATGTTGTCGAGGTCTTCTTGGCTGATCATGTCGTAAAGGAAGGCGACTTTGCGGTCTGCGTCGGCGATGATGGGGAATTGGAGGTTGGTGTTTGAGACTTGGTTGATGTCGTCTACCCACTTATCGTGAGAACTGAGGTCGTTGGCGCTCTGAACAGTAGTTATTAGTACTATTCCGGAGACTGAGGTTGAGATCACTTGCCAGCCCAATCATCTTGACTCCTCTCTTGTCAAACTCTGGCTTCAGCTTTGCAAAGGCTCCAAGCTCAGTGGTGCAAACGGGAGTGAAGTCCGCAGGGTGAGAGAACAGAATGGTCCAGCTGTCATCGATGAACTTGTGAAAGTCAATCTCTCCATGAGTAGTAAGCGCCTTGAAATTGGGTGCTATTAAGTCGTCAGTACACGGCTTTCACAGTTGAGAAGTGTCTATAGTACCAGTTGATCCCAATCGCAGACGAGGCTGTTCTTGGGTCGCCGTCGCAAGGAATCTTCGCGCCATGGGCTGGGCTAGAGGTCTCATGGCAGCGGGAGCCCAATTGGCCCTCTTGGGCAGGGCGCTGATGCTTCGGATACTCCGGGGGATTATCGATGCCATTTTGTGAAGACTTTGAGGAATCTAGATGATTGCTCAGTGAAAAGTAATAATCAAATTGAGAAAATATCTCGATGAGCGTCTGATGGATATCACTGATGATAATGATTATATAAGGCATTACGTCACATTTGCTCATAGTGGAGGAGCAGTGGAAAGGTCTTGTACCGTTAAACACTGGGTCTGAATGCTGTCCCTGCGTCGGCATCCCCATTCCAGACTTTGCTGTGTTTGAATGACTAATTCTTGATAAAACGAACGTTTCTCCAGGCCACAGATCTGTCTCCGAAGTCGTTCCCAACTGATTCCCAATGTCCGCAGTAAGCGCTCGACAACAACACCAAGAAGAGGGAGCGATGTAGCAAAGTAAATCCAGAATCCATCACATATGCTGAAAAGGCTTGAAACCCGAGCCAATGGGATGATTATTAAAGCGATATAGGTTTAATGTCTGATGCTGACTGCTTCTAGGATTGACTGCCGTTAATTTATAAATCGGCTTTGCTTAATATGACGACGCAACGTTGAAGGTTGATAATGTTATCGTCATTCAATCGGCCCCTTACATCTCGGAGAGAGTACTCATCTTGATTTGAAAAGCGACATATTAAATGAACATAGAGATTATATTCTACGAGGACAATGAGAATAGAGTAGTAGGGCTTCGCAGAATTTCAGCAGAGGAGGTACTGAAGCCGGGTGGTGGCTGTATGCAGAAATAATGCATAGTACTGTCGAACATCGAGGGCCTATCCAATACATTTTAGTCTCACCGCTGGTAAAATTTGTGAACGATGGCGAGAGCTTGGAGTCTTCAAACCTTGAATAAGGTACTTAAGCTTCTCCAAATACGGTTGTTCCCCATAGTCCCGAGACATAAGTGCCGAAGCGATGAACTACAAAAATACCCATTCAAGTTAGGCGACTCTCAAACTCGCATGTCATTATAAGCCCCCGATAGTAGAGCCTCCGATATTCCTGAACTCAGTTCTCTATTCTAATTCAAGCTCTTAACTACAAGTCTCAACTGTAAATAGCAGCTATCTTAGACATTACATCATAACACCTGAGCCATTTGATACCTTATCTGATCAGACTGGCTCAGCTTTGCAAGGTTTCCAGCCTAGTTGTGCTGACTAGGATAGATTCTGCATGTGAACGAAAAGAATACTTCAGCTGTTGTCGATCAGCTGAGAATGTCGATTTATTTGTCAATGGTTTGGGGGCCATGACTCTGCCAAGGACGGCAAGGTCTTGGTGTTGACTAACTTGAAGATCGACCTGCCAAATACGGAATTATTGAACTGCATGTTGATTCACAATCACAATCACATTCTCATCACCTTTTGTCTTGAGCTGTCAATGGTTATTCACAATTCTTTATGTGAGCCTGCGGCCTGCAAAATTATCTACGGTTAGGACTAGAACAAGGAAGCACAGGATAAAAGAGGTTGATGATAGACAAGGAAGTTGAGTCGAGCATTGAGAGAATAAAAGAGGGCGGCACAGAAATTGGCGACTGAACACATGTCAAGTTCGGAGCTGAAATGTCGTGTAACACACCTGCAGGTATTGAGACACATCAATCTTACGAACGGAGCAGTAATTTCCGCAAACCAAGGGATTACCTATTACCTGACTCCTTATATAAAGAACTTCCAGAGTCATTATCGTTCTTTTCGTTCTCTTACCTCAAAATAAGTGAGCAATCTCATCTTCATCTCCTGGATATTCTCGATCACCATGTCGCTCAACCTGTCTCAGATGCTAATCCTCCTCCCCGCTCTGGCCATTTCGGCTGTAGCACTGCCACATGCGCCAGCCACCATTGAGCCCATTGTCCCTCCTGTCAAATGTCCTCGCCATAACCCCTCAGTCCAGAATGGGTCAGTATACACGGCACTCTGCACTTCAGTCGGATGTCTCGAATACTTACTTGCCCACAAGAACTCTCGTCGACCAGCTCTGGGAACAGAACTGCGACCTTGTGACAAAGTTTCTCAACAATGCATTCACCGCTGCCCAGGCGGCACAAACCTCCCAAGGGACTCTGGAGTCACTGCAATACTATTTTGTTGTCTGTACTTACGATACCGATTAACCTGCATTTACTGAATCTGTAGCAGCAAGATTATTACTATCTCACCTTAACCGTCCCTCACAAGGCGTATCTCTTGAAGTCCTTGGATAAGAACGAATCTGCCGCTGAGCAGACATCCGCCATTAACGAAACAGTTCTGGATATGACTGGGGACCTCGAATACGCGGCCAGCTTTCGCCATGACCTTACAAGCCCGGACCATCTCAACGTGAGCAGCAGCGTTGTCAAGAACGCGAAGCTCGAACCCGTTCTACGAGAGTATGTCGATTGGCTCGGAGGCAATACGAATCTTGGCTGGTACCTCTGGAGCATATCAAGACTCCCCTGCATCTACGTGAGAAGCCTACATCAGCGGTGTACCTTATACTAACGCCTTCAGGGATGGGCTGAGATTGCGTATCAGCTAAATCAGTCCTCCACCACAGTGAGAGGTCGGTACAGAAGCTGTGATTCAGGAAAACATCAACTGATATTGTACAGGGACAAAATTCGTCCACGAGTGGCTTACTCCGAACCTTGAATGGAGCTATGGAACAAAGCTGTCCGGTGAGTACGAGCTACCCGTCCTGATGATTACCAACTGACTGTGAGTAGTTCAGTTACAGGAAGTCCTGGTCGCAAACAACAACACTGAGACATTTGCTCTTGCCAATGGGCTCTTCCGCAAGGCTCTGGAGTACGAGACTGCCTTTTTTGAGAGTGCGCTGGGAAAAACTATCAAGGACTGAAATGGCTTTTATTTTTACTTTCTTTATTTGAGAACGGCAATAATCTCGTATGTATTTGTCTTTAGTTACGTATGAGGCTTGTAGTTCGGTGGTTGCACTTTCGTGTTGTCTGACCATTATTTTATACAATGGTACTGTTAGCTTATTTGGGGCATATTATGAGAGTGTTCTACTGAGTTGATAGACCTGACGGCTGATAGATACATCACGAGTGTTACCCTTTACAGTTTGCTCCTCATCCTAAGTATCTCGCCCGTATCAACCATGTTCACAAGAGCCTTGGTATTCAACAGTCCCGGATGAGCCTCACTTAAAAGCTGGATCCCACAAAGCTGCATGGCATTTTCTAGCTCATCTCGTAAGACTGTTAAAAATCGGTTAGCTTCAGCCATTCACGACTTTATTCTTCCTACTTACTGTTCATCAGATGTCGCACGCCGTCTTCTCCGTACATCAGAGCATAGAAGAAAGGTCGGCCAAGACAGACTCCATGAGCACCGAGACAGATTGCTTTGAAAACATCTGTGCCTCGGCGGATTCCCCCATCAATGAGAATCGTCATCCGAGATAAGAGCTGTGGACACTTGATGTTGATCTCTGCCAGAGTAAGAAGCGCTGGCTGCGATGTATCTACGCCTCGCCCGCCGTGATTCGATATGTAAATTCCTTCACAGCCACTTTCGAACGCTTTCATGGCATCTTCAGCACACTGGATTCCCTTGACAAATATTGGTATCCCCAACTTTTCCCTGATGGTTTGGATCTGTGTCCATGTTACGTCTGGGCTGATTGCTGCGCTCGCGGCATGTGATTGCTTCTTCTCTTTCTCGCCCTTTGACTCGCCCTTTTCTTTCGCCATCCTCATCTCATAACGCTCGTTGGCCTCTCGCTTACTAAAGACCGACAGATCCACAGTGATTATGACAGCCCTCGGCGAAGCAACACGAATCTCATCCAAGAGCTTGGCCAAGGCAGAAGGGTCCCGGGGAATGTACAGCTGGAAAAAGAAGGGATGATTCTGGGGCAAAGCCTCAATAACCTCGCCTAGCGAATAGGATGCAAGCGTAGGCATTATGATACTACTTCCAGACGCCGACAGTCCTTTTGCCATACCAACCTCGGCCGAAGGGTGCGTGAGCATAGCCAAGGAGGCCGGAGCGTTAAAGATAGGGACGTCAAAACGTTGGCCGAGTATTGTTGTGCTTGTATCGACCTGGCTAATTGGCCTACATACTCGGGGCCGTAGAAAGACTGACTGATATATCTCGGCGTTCTTGGACGCTGTGTAGCAGTCATTGGAGGCACCGGAGATGTACACCCAGGATCGTTCGTTGAGGCAAGATCTTGCAGCATCCTCAAAGTCTTGCAAGTTGATGATGGAGTCAAGCGGCGGGAGATCCTTGACGAGCTTGGGATTTCTCAAGGACGCCTGATCCCGGGCTGATACCAGTTCGGGGACTCTCCCCATCAGTTTGGTGGCTCCAAAATAGCTCAATGCTAGCTTCGGGCCGTGAACAGAGTTGTAGACCTCGGAAGCATCTTTTCCGTGGTGCTCCCCAATGACATCCTCACCGCCAGGATGCGTCTCAGCGAAGCCGGTGACGTCCCAGACATCTCCATTGATAATTGTCCAGGCGTCGTTGTCGTGTGCATGGCGAGACACCTCGGCCCGTGTTAAGTCTTGCAGAGCCATCGTCGATGTTTTAACAGTGCAGATTGCCTTTCAGTAAGCCAAGATCTATACAGAGCGATTATGCGTCTTAATAAATAGTGCTTTGGTGAAAGTTTGGCTCTGTAGGTTTTACGTCCACTCATCATGCGCCCTCCCATTACACGCTCGCCAGCTGACTGCATTACACCCTATAATCACATTGAAACTTAGATAGTAGGTAGTAGATTTGCCCTGCACTTGATTTTCCTTGTATGTATTGACAAAAATGGCAGAGAATAACAATTTATGTCACATAGTGTTCAAGGTGTATTAATGGGTGACTTGCATTGTATAATTGTTCTACCTAATATGTATGTATCGTATCTTCTATTTGCAGCATTGGCACTTTGAGACGTTAACTTAGGCCTGACGCTCAAAACTTATCAGACTTACAGTAACAGTTCCCGAATCAGAGCCCCCCTGGTCAGCCACTGATGTACAATCAGAAGCTGTTGCCTGCGTACCGCATACTTGACCAGCAGCAGGCATACTGGCGCAGAGTGAAAAAGGAGACTTGTATATCCTGTAAGCTAGTGCATCTCCGGTTAAAATGCTGTGTGTACTTACGCAAATAGCAGATGCTGGCGTGCAAGTCTTCGCAGAGACAGAAATAAAGGCTGTCGCCATGAAGAAGATACCGGATAGCCGCATGGTGAGGTGACTGAGTTCAAGTGTCAAGGACTGGTGAATTACAATGTATGATGTCTTTTGCGCTGAGACCTGTTGCTGTGATGGGGGATGCTGAGGTATAAATACTGTTTCTTACCGCCTTTCCTAACGTTGGATCAGGACGGACCCAGTCACCAAAGTTTAAACTGATCATTTACCCTCGCGGGCGAGAAAACATCAAACGACAAACTTAGAAATGCGGATCCTAAGGCCGGGTTTTCATTTCCGTCGCTAGGATTGTGAGTCAAGGTTCGTATCAACGGAAATTGGATTATGCATTTGTGTACTTGCAACGGACCCTGGGAAAGTTAGCTCTTGGAAAGTGTTCTCTATATGGTGTTAAACGTTCAAACTTGCGAGATTACAATAGTGATAACAAAGGTAGTAGGCCATATAATCTACTCTATATATACATTTAATATGTATGGCGCCTCTGTCCTTATTATTTGCGATGAAAACACACCTATAACATATCGCACTTCGTGGTCTCATTCAGTGGAGGAATCAAGTCTACAAAATGGCCCAGGAAATTATCATTCTACATAGAGACGCTCGGCTTGTAGCAGCTGTATAAGTTACTGCGATAGAGCAAAGCAGCCACTAGAAAGTTCTATGACGCACTTTTCACGACAGGTAGTGTTCCTCGCTCTCCCCAAGCCCCAATTCTTCTCGCCCTAATTGTCTTCTCTCTCAGACTCACACATTCCTAAATACTGCTGACACTATGCCAGCACCAGTGAATCTATTTGCTGGTCGGCGAGATGGTGACCCGTCTGCTTCTTCTTCCATTTGAGATTTAGGGTGGTCGTCCACATTTGAGGATTTGCGTTTGCCCCCATCGCTCGACAGAGGTTTTCCAGGTGACGAAGGATGACCTCGGAAGTCCCAAGCTGATGTTCGAGGTTCTGCTGAGAATCCTGCAGTCTATTCTCAAGCTCGGCGAGGATCTGGAGCAGCTTAGCACTCTCCTTCAACTCTGCCTCGTGTATGTGTTGTCATTCTTTTCAGCTTCTCCCCGTAAGGGTTCGCATTTTGTCGATGCGGGCCATCTTGCTATTCGGGAACATTCTCCGCAAGATTTAGCTGTACTTTGCATAAGCTGTAATACACAGGCGCATATCTTCGCGAGAGCAATGACATTGGCCATGTCTTGATGGACGATGCGTGTCGTGCCAAGGTCAGAGACCGCATTGGCGCTCGAATACATAGAAGCATGCCGCTGGGCGTGTTCGCGCGGCCCATTCTTCCAGATGGTTGTCCACCATGAGAGGTAGCAGCAAGGTTAAGTAACACCCATTGTTCGAACTTGGCGAGACGATCTTGTCGTCGCCCGATGGACCAGAACTAGCCCATCTCCTCTGGCACGCATTCCTGGAAGCTGATCGTCACGACAATAGAAATACTTTGTTGGCTTCCTGCTAATGGTCGTTCTATAGATGGACATCAGCAGAGAATAGGAAGGAAGTTAACTTGTGCCGGAGTGATCTCGTCCTTGTGCCCATTCTGCCTGCGGCTTGCTCCTTAGACTCGTGGATAATTGGCAAGAAAAGCCACGGCTAGAATGACGATAGACATATCCGTCAGCCCAATACTTCATCCAGTTAAAAATTGTCCTGGAGCTACTGTACTCACATTCTCGTCGGTGGAATTCGGGAGAATAACCATCCCTCGCCCCCAGGTGCTTAATTCGTAGATATCTGCTAAAAGGTTTTAGGGAAAGTTGGGGAAGCAACTCAACAGCTGGGATTCAAAATCGTGGTCATATCCATGGGCGCCCAAGGCAATATTTCTACAAGACAGAGAGCATTCGTCAGACACCTCCTGATGCTGCGGAGAATGTTGAACCTAACGTACAGTATCACAGGACAATTTTACTGGGCAGCCAGATCGTATAGCCTGTCTATGCAAACAGTTGTACTCAGCGGACTCATGCCATGCGTCCCTAGCACTTCTCAACACCCCTTTGGTATTTCGGGATTGCTCTTGTCTATCCAAACCGTTAAACTTCGTGAGCCTATCGGCGATGGATAGAATTGCGCGTTGTCCATAGCAGGTGCAGAGGGTTATGTGAACGAAATTGCTGGTGATCTAGGGATTGAGTGCAGATAAACGACATAAAGATCAATACGAGTAGAGTAGCTTAAAGGTGAAGCAGTTCTGGCTTGGTGGGCGTGATGAGTGAAAATTCTTCATTCGGCCTCGCAGTTAGCCCAAGAGGCATGGCTGCCTGAGACGATTGAAAAGCCATCGGCTCGTTTCGCTTACGCCTGTAAATGTGCATTGTAAATGTACTGATAGTGCGACTTTGGCTGCCTTAGTGCAGTCAAGGCTGACCTCCGATTCGATGTTTCACGCCAACATTGCCCAGCCGTACCTAAAGAAGGCAACATCCCCGTGACTCGCCGTGATCAGACGGAACAGGCTGGGATACATGGTTAAATAAGGCATTCTAGTTAAAGTGGGAGGTCAGCGCTTCTTGGTAGACACTTATTGGTCAAGATCTCTATGGAGGGCGGCTAAAAGGTCTACCAGGGGGGTATGGCAGCTGAAAGAGTAAGAATAGTACTAAAACCCCCACCCGAATCTGCTTCTGTAATAATAAAGAGCTTCTACTTTTATTTCTCTAATCAATCGCGCCTCAATCTTGTTTTTGTAAAGGTTGCGCAATTTCCACCCCACTCGTTGTGCATATCATATTGAGGCAATATCCTTCTATTTCTTAACAATTTGAAAACCATGTGGCTCATCAATACCAGAACCTACGAACTAGAGAACTTCATTAATCCGCCAAGGACCTACTCCATTCTGTCTCACACATGGGAAGGAGACGAAGTCCTTTTTCAAGACATGGACAGCCTCCCTCACGCACGAAGCAAGGCCGGCTGGAAAAAGATACAAATGACCTGCGAGGCATCCAGTCAAGCCAACATCTCTCACACCTGGATTGATACGTGCTGCATTGATAAAAGAAGCAGCGCTGAGCTTAGCGAGGCTATCAACTCCATGTTTGCGTGGTATCAGCAGTCTTCAGTATGCTACGTTTACCTCTCCGACCTGGTGTTCCCTTGCACGCCGGTTGGCACTGCCATGTCCGACTCAGATGAAGGCAGGCAATGGGCCGATGCAGCTTTTTCTAGACTCCAGGATGAAATGAGGGCCTGCCGATGGTTTACGAGAGGCTGGACTCTTCAAGAGCTGATTGCACCTAGTCAAGTTGTATTTCTGGACCAAAATTGGAATCTCATCGGATCAAGGGCTCCAGGATCAGACCTGCGATTCATCAAGATCCTGGAAAGGTTAACAGGCATCCCGATTTCAGTACTGGAATACAAGAGACATATCGCTACCATCCCGGTTGCACAAAGAATGTCCTGGGCAGCGCGCAGGGAAACGACACGGGTTGAAGATATTGCCTATTGTCTTCTAGGGATTTTCGATGTCAATATGCCTCTGCTCTACGGAGAAGGTTCAAAGTCTTTCTTTCGGCTCCAGGAAGAAATCGTAAAGAACTATGATGATCTCAGCCTTTTCGCTTGGAAACAAGACTCCTCGTCGTATGGTATAGGTGTCCTTCGAGGATGCTTTGCCAATTCCCCGGCCGAGTTCGCTTACTGGCTGAACATTAAAATAAGCCTTAAGGGTTTCGAATCTGGTATGGAAGTCACCAGCAAAAATGTTAAGATGGACGGTCGAATCCTCAGACAGCAAGATCACCCATCAGGCATTGGGCAAGGTGTGGATTGTATACTCGATCTGGGGGTAAGGGACCCTGATGATAAAAACAATTCTCTGGGAATCCTTTTGATGAGGTCTGGCCGGAGTAATACTTACTTTCGGTTCAAGCCCTATGAACTAATTACGTTGCGGCCGAGAAGAACCTCAGTTTACGATGTTGACCTCGATAATGATTACCCTTCTGACTATCTTGATTGGCAGAATGAAGAGGCGCTGGAAAGCTTGGAGCAAAAGGCTATCTCCATCAGAAAATCTATTTCAATCAAGGAAACCTTCTTAATGGGTCATTACCAAAAGCCTGTATTCAAGATCCATTGGCATGAAGACGTATTGAAGGTTCTCAAATCGGTCAATGGCCGGAGCACTCGAGAATTTATACCTTCATTTGAATGTCATCCAAGTTCTGCCTACCACGAAGACGGGACACTTACTTGGGTCACTGATTTTGAGCTACAAATTGACCCTCAGCACGTCGTTTCACTTGTTCTTGTGACCGGACTACAATGGTCAACACATGATCGTTCCGATAGAGTATACTATGGAAATGCAAGGTTGAACAGTCAAGAATTCTGGGCAGTTCTACTTGGCGAAGGGCGAGCTTACGTTATAAGCGACACGGAGCAATCCGATGACCAGCCTCCGATAATTAAGATACGAGGCCAATCGAATGAGGACAATTCTTCCTTGGTGTGGCAGATCAAGGGGATGGATCATCGTGAGAGAGGAATATTTGTCCGCGAAAACTTGTCAAGACGCTATGGTGATGAAGCTGGATATATATATGAATTATATCAACCTAGGCTCGTAAGAGTTTCTTCGCCTCATGACAGGGCATTGCCAAGTTGTGATGTGTGGATAGAAACTAAGCCTCTGTGGTACACTGATTATGGGGAACTTGAAATCAAGATCGGGCCATGCCATAGATCGTGATAGTAGGTAAATATGCTTAGTAAATTTACACTATTGACGTATCAGAAAATGTAGTTTGTCCAGACAGATCTTCAGTCTACGATTATCAATGATTTTGTCAATATAAGATACAATCAGTAGTACTGGCCGGTGACATGCTTCATACCTAAGTAAGAGTTCACGGGGTAAAAGCCGTCAGTTTATGCTTCATGGTATGGTCAAAAGAACAGAGCCATGGGTTGGCACGTTGCACTGCGATTATAGGTAGAGTCCAGCTGAAACTCGGGCATTGCTCGTTGATTAGGCACCGACTCGTTGGGCTGAGAGACGCTGACAGAGTCGGCATCAGCAGCTTTTACAACTCCGCAACATCGCTATTAGAACCTTCCTTATGACCCTGGCAGGGCTGCTCGATTACACCCGCAATTTTTCCACAATGTCTTCCAACATGTTTCAGTACAAACGTCTCGAGCACCGAGATTCTTTCCGGCTCCTTCATCTGGAGCCCAGCCCCAACCACATCTCAGACCTCAAAGGCTCGTTACATCACGCTACACTGTCAGATTGTGACTATGACCTGATCGAGCCCTACACCGCTTTGTCTTACGTCTGGGGCGATGCAAGCCAGAAGGGCGCGATACACCTAGGCGGTAGCGCCAAGGAGATCACTGCGAGCCTGGATGGTGCTCTCCGAGACTTACGCGACAAAAGCCGAGTTTGTCGGATATGGGCTGATGCTTTAGGCATCGATCAGTCGAATAATGCTGAAAAAGGTTTACAAGTCGCGCTCATGGGTAGGATATACTCTACTGCGCATCATACTGTAAGTCGACCCCGACTTTTGAGAAATTATTCATGGATCTCAAAGATCAAATGCAGAACACGATACTTGGGAATACTTCAGGTTTTGGGCGGCTTTCATTGACAGAGAATGAGATCAAAGGTACGCGGCGGGATCTACTATCAAATCCGTGGTTCCGCAGGGTCTGGGTTTTCCAAGAGCTCGTGCTCTCCACGGATGTTTGGGTTCAATGGGATAACCTGCGAATCCGGTGGCATCATTTCTGCGAGGCTGTTGACAGAAGGAATGTCGTCGCGGCTATGCTACTCGACACAGTCTCTGGCAATATTTCTCCGCAGAGTCAGCCTCGAAACGTCACTCCCTTAGAGGATATGAACAGTAGAAGATACGGTGCCTTCAAAGCACCGCTGTCTTCGCTTCTTTCCTGTCGAAGAGGAATCGGGGCCACAGATCCCCGGGATATCGTATTTGGTCACCTGGGTGTTGTTTCGGATCGGTATAGGTGTGATAGGTTTATCAAGGTCGACTACGATAGAGATTTTGCGCACGTTCATCAGCGGATTTGAGGTGACCAGGATCAAGGCGACGAGTCATACATTTTCAAGCTATGGCGATGGAATTGAAGCTGAAGAGGAGTCCAAGGCTATGGCTCTCGACTTTCTCCAGGACGCACGGTAAACACGGCTCTATCTTGGGAACATATGAAGCTTGTGGACTGACCTGTCTGTCATTACAGATCCCTAACCAAACAAGAAAAAGAAATTTTGGACTCGTGGAAAGTAGCAGGGGCCAAATATGACGAACAGAGGCAGAAGTTGTTTAGAAAGTCTTTCAAGGCCATTGTTGATGCGGCCAACGCACAAGAGTATCCTACGGCTGAACGACGCGAAGTCCAAGGCATAACCAATGCTGTCGCCCATCAATTCCAGGATGAAGCAAGTCCGTTATCTGGCAAGAGATTGGCCATCACCTCAAACCACCAATGTGAACTCGTTCCGAAAGAGTCACAAGAAGGCGACGTTGTGGTTATGCTTGTTAACTGCTACAAATACGTAGTGGTGCGGCCGAAAGAAGTCAATGAATCCCATCACTTAAATAACTTAATTACGGGCGCCTTTGAGCAAGCGAACATTCTGCATTGTCCTCGAGGACCGATGAAGGCACGGTTTAGAGCCGTGGATGATAATGATCACGATGAATGGATCTTGGTTTGGGAGAAAGCTGCTCAGTCTTTTCCGATTCAGCATTGTTTACTTGTGGGAGAGTGCTACATCGATGATGTTCCTTGGAAACGAGGTCTTCCGATATCTGGGTTCGGGGTGTTTGCTCTTCATTAGCTTGTTCTGGTGGAAACTTCTCACAGTGTAAGAGTTTTTGAGCCACAATTATGCTGTGATAAGAATAAACAATCTATTTAAAATTATCAGAGATTACACGATTCTTATCTGGATGAAGTCATTTCAATATCTGACTTTGTTGGCTCTTGGTGACTAGTTATTCTACTCATTATCACGTCATGACAGTCTCATTTGGTAGGCCTTGCGTCTAAAGATCGGCCCTCGGTTATTATTTGCGTATATCTGCATTCCCGGCCCCGATTGAATTAGAGCGTTTCTTCAACTTTAAAGCAAACATTGAACTGAACATGAAATCCACTTCTATAAAGCCACTTATCTTGGCTGGTGGAAAGTCCACTCGAATGGGGTCGCCAAAACATCTATTACCCATGCCTGATGGACGCCCTTTATATCAACACCAAATCGAGATTTTACGCAAAGCATGCCCTGAGACAGAGACTGTCTACATTTCTCTCGCTCAAGATTCTGAGATGGATGAGCTTCTACGGAACGCTAGCAAGGTCTCGTACGAAGTCACTCCAGGCGAGAATAGCATCGAGATTATTCTAGACCTGGAATCGAGTCAAGGGAATGAGTCGAAGGGCCCGGCAACAGGCTTAATTGCTGCCTACGAGTCAGACCCTGAGGCGACTTGGTTCCTGGTGGGCTGCGACTACCCTTCCATTACGGCAGATGCACTTCAAGATTTGCAATCACGCTATAGACCTCCCGTTACATGCTTTCAGAACCAAGAAGGCTTCTGTGAACCTCTGCTGGGAATATGGGGTCCAGAGGCTATCATCCATCTCAAGGAGAACTGCAAAGCAGGAAAGCTCAGTCCCAGCAAGGCTGTTCGGGAACTCGACGGCTACACGTATCTTCCTGAAGATTCGGAGGCATTACTGCGAAACGTAAATGTCAAGTCGGAATGGGAAGAGGCGCTAAAGACACTGAGAGGTGAGCCGACAGACAATTTCATGGAAGAGCCCTTAGAGGTGCTGTAGAGTGATGTATTTCAGGATACTAGAGAGTTCCGAATGGGATAGCAATTTACCATCTGTCCCGTCTCAATGACCTCGTTAGCCTTGATGTGAATCCAACAATTTGCTTGTACGAAAGGTGCCATCTTAGCTGGACCAAAAACTCCAGCAGCCTCGTGAACTGTTAGCCCCTCATCGCCTGTGATTTGCAGAACTCCAGGTCTGAACCTGTCACAGTTAAGTCCTCTATTCGGTGCATCCATAATACTCTTTCGTAATGAACTGCCCACTTGGAGGTCCTCCAAGCGCGCAAGTACAGGCTTCTCCGGCTGTTGGCCCAAGAGATAGCGCATATACGGGATAGTCAAGAATCTGAAACAGGCTGCTGCTGCACCAGGATTCCCAGGTAGTCCAAAGAACGCGACCTCACCCCAGGCAGAGGGGAGAAGTGCGAATAGGACCGGATGGCCTGGACGGACAGCTACGCCGTGGAAGACGATGGTTGCACCAAGGGTCTCCAGTGCCTGACGGACATGATCGAACTTTCCAACGGATACGCCTCCGCTAGTGACCATGATATCTATAGGTGATGATTCCAATCGGCCTTTTATGGTCTCAACAAGAGCATCCGCTTCATCTGTAACGGAGCCTCCAAAAGTTACATCGGCCCCGGCCTCTTTCGACGCTGCCCTCAGATAAACTCCATTGACGTCTCTGATGTGAGACTTTTGGGACGTCAATTCGTTGCCGGTCGACCATATAAATACCCGCGGCTTCTTCCTCACTTTGACCGTCTCAATACCGACAGAAGCGAGGGGCATGATGTTTGATGTCTGGATAGTGACTCCTTCCTTCATCACCAGGTCTCCCTTCTGGATGTCTTCACCCGCGAAACGACGGTTGGCGTACCTCGGTATCGGCTTCCTGATAGCGATACAGGCCCGGATACCTGGTTCTTTAGCCGTAATTCTGACTGTATCTTCTACTTTTACGCATGCATCGAACACTTCCCCAAGTGCACCCTCTGGAAATCGGCCACCAGTCATGATCTCGAAACAGGGCTCGAGTTCATCGCTCAGCTGACGTGAAGGGGGAGTGAGAGAGTCATCTCCTGCAGCGATCGTCCCCGTAACGCAAAAGAAAACCGGGTGCTCTGCTGAAGCTAATCTTGTGCTCTCTGAGCAGATCGCGTAGCCATCCATTGCAGATGTGTCGAACTCTGGTGTCGAGATGGGACTGTAGTGATCGCATGCCGAAACGCGACCGACTGCCTCCTCTAGGGAGACCAACTCAATTCTGTCCGACTCATCTTGACCTTTTCTGACTTGAATGGCAGCCTGATTCATTTTTGAGAGCGCGGATTCATATGTTATGGTCATTGTCAGTGTCGATGTTGTTGAAGTGATGGGCTTCGTTCCCCCGACAGGTTCGCTCGGCCGTGCTGAATATTCATGGTTTCTGGGCGCCGGAGATACATTGTATCAATGCGGATCAGAACATTCGAACTAAATACGCTAACAACTCTTTGGCATGTCACTCGTCGGTGGAATTGCTATTTATCACGGAAACAGTCATTTGCGTCACTAATAACGTCAGGCTAGCATCATCCTATCAACATGACCATCGGCTATGCCATCTTGACGAATTATGCTCAGTGCCACTTTGTCGGTAATGCCCAGTCATTTGCGTCGCATTGATAATTTTCTGGGGAGAGCTGCGACCGCCCAGGTATTCTCAGTGATTTATTTTGCTGTCCGCCTGCCTCTTCTTGTCCCATCACCCCTTTGTTAATGGACAGCGTGAAGATGGATACGTGCAGCGAAGCTCCCACAATATGCTCGCGGGACTCAATTGAGGATATTTGGGGCCCGAGAACAGCGTATGTTCATCAGTGGCCTACGAGGGTTGATCATGCTTGTGACGAGGAGCCGGAGAAATGGGTGCAGAGTGCATGTGTGCTGTGCAGGTAAAAGACTGGCTACAGATATGTTTGAGAACTTTTCTAACAGCATATATCTAGCAATGGCTGTGGGCTCGACATTGGTGTTAAGGATGGCAAGGTAGTCGGTGTGAGAGGCCGTGCTACCGACCGCGTCAATAAAGGAAGACTAGGTCCCAAAGGACTAAATGGGTAGGTTGCACAATGAATTGGATTTCAAGCAACTAACTTGAGGTGGCTAGTTGGAAGGCAATTAACAGCAATGAGCGACTCACTCATCCCCTGATCCGTCGAAACGGCAAGCTTGAGCGTGCAACTTGGGATGAGGCCATGAATCTCATTGTCGGAAAGTCAAAACAGCTCGTTGAGAAGCTCACAGCCCATAGCATCGCTTTCTACACCAGCGGCCAGCTGTTCCTTGAAGAATACTATGTTCTTGCTTTGATCGGAAAGGCTGGACTAAACACGCTTCATATGTAAGTTCTCTACTATTAAAGAGATCATATTCTGATGACCCTCAGGGACGGAAATACTAGGCTCTGTACTGCAACTGCGGCAGCTTCAATGAGAGAGTCGTTTGGATCTGATGGACAGCCTGGTTCTTACACTGACATCGACTACACTGACTGCCTCTTTATGGTAGGGCACAACATGGCAGCTACCCAGACTGTGCTTTGGTCGAGAGTTCTTGATCGACTAGCCGGTCCAACTCCCCCAAAGCTGATCGTGGTAGATCCGAGATACAGTGAGAGTGCTTCCAAAGCTACACTGCACCTGGCCCCAAAGATTGGCACTAATCTCGCGCTGCTGAATGGAATCCAGCATCTCATGTTCAAGAACGGCTGGATCAACGAAGCCTACGTCTCAAAGCATGTCGTCGGTTTTGAAGATCTCAAGAGCACAGTTGAAGGCTACGACCCAGAGAGAGTTGCAGAAATCACTGGCGTCCCAGCCAGCAAGATCGAAGAAGCTGCTAGTATCCTCGGTCAAACGCCAAGTCTTCTCTCTTCAGCTCTTCAGGGTGTCTATCAGTCGAACCAAGCGACCGCGAGCGCGTGCCAGATCAACAACATACATCTCCTTCGTGGTTTAATAGGAAAAGCAGGAAGTGGTATATTTCAGATGAACGGTCAGCCAACTGCACAGAATAACCGCGAGACTGGTTGCGATGGCGAGTTCCCTGGATTCAGGAACCACCAGAACGCAAAGCACATGCAAGAGCTTGCAGATCTTTGGAATATCAACAACATCCAGGTGCCGCACTGGAATGAACCTACTCATATCCATAACATGTTGACGTTTATGGAAAAGGGCTCTATTCGAATGCTCTGGGTCTCTGGGACGAATCCCCTTGTCAGCTTGCCCAACCTCCCCAAAGTCCGGGACATCTTTACCCAACCGGAACTGTTTGTCATTTGTCAGGATATTTATATGACGGAAACAGCTTCCATCGCCGACGTTGTTCTCCCGGCTGCTCAGTGGGGTGAGAAGACAGGATGCTTTACCAACGTTGATAGAACAGTGCATTTGTCTCACAAAGCTGTTGAACCACCAGGAGAGGCGAAGCCAGATCTTGAAATCTTCCTGGACTACAGCCGTCGCATGGGCTTCAAGAACAAAGATGACGGACCTCTCACGCCGTGGACGCAGCCAGAAGAGGTTTTTGAGGCATGGAAGCGTCTATCTGCAGGCAGGCCTTGTGATTACACTGGCATGTCTTATGCGAAACTTACAGGCGGCTCCGGGATCCAGTGGCCCTGCAATAATCAGTACCCCGTTGGAAAAGAGCGACTCTTCGATGACGGTGTCTTCTTCACGGATATAGACTACTGCGAGAGCTATGGTCATGATCTACAAACTGGCGTTCCATACTCTGAGGAATACTACAAGGAACTCAGACCAGCTGGCCGCGCAATCCTCAAGGCGTGCGAATACGTGCCTCCATACGAAGAACCAGACGAGGAATATCCTCTGAGGCTGTCAACGGGACGGAATGTGTATCATTTCCATACTAGAACCAAGACAGGAAGAACTGCACTTCAGAAAGCGTGCCCTGAACCTGAGATTCGCATATCTGAGAAGGATGCTGAGAAGTTTGATGTGAAGACTGGCGACATGGTTGTAATCAAATCCAGACGAGGTGAGGTTGAGATGAAGGTAAAAGTTGGCAAGATTTCACAAGGTCAAGCCTTCATCCCGTTCCATTTTGGGTATTGGGACACAAAGGATGGGAGAGCACGAGCCGCCAATGAGCTCACGATCAGTATGTCACCGTTTCCCAAATCTTGAGATTCCTACTGAAAATTGCAGCTGAATGGGATCCTATATCCAAACAGCCAACCTTCAAATCCGGTGCAATTTCCATTGAAAAGGTGCCAGATGATCGTCCAATCGCAACGGAACGGCAATCGGAGGCTTTGGCAAAAGCATCAAAGAACGATGCTACGACTTCAAACGTCACAGAAAATGATCTCAGCAATCGTGAGCGTCAATTAGAGACTTGGCTAGGCGAAACCTACGAATCAATCCTCCTCCTCCGCGACATTACAGAACAATTACTAGACCATCTAGTAGCCGATTCAGAAGCTCATTCTGGCGTTCGTATTCTCATCCAAATCACCAAAGACACAACCAAACACCTCAAACCGCACGTTGACAAGTTCGGTGAGAATCAAGCTCGTGGCAGACACGCGGCTCACATATTGCGCGACTCATTGTTCCCCAAGAGCGATGATACACCAGGTCAACTACAAGTTTTAGAAGCACTCCGAAGTCTGCAAGTTTATTTAGCTCATCTACGTGTTGGGCTGGAAGCGCTGAACCCTGTTAGTCAAGCGATTTGGGATGAGGAGTTCTTCCAGGCGGTGCTGTATGCTATTTCTCAGGTTAAGAGGATGCAGGATTGGGTGACGACGCAGATCAAGGTTAGGACTCCTCAAGCGCTTTTAGTGCCATGCAAGTTCGACTAGTTACGCGCTTGGGGGCTTTAGTGGTTGGATATGATGCGGGTATAATCATTCTATGAGGTCAAGCCAGTCCGAGATACCCGTCATATGGTGACGCCATGATCGTATTTCCAAGTTTTCGGCAGATAAGCGATGGAATATGGGTCAACGCCCCGAAGCCAAGAAAGCCTCTACTCCATTTCCTTTTCCCCAGAGTCTTGGCCAGTTCTTCCTCGTATTATTATTAAAACCATCCATATATTTATACAATCCGATTTTGCAATGGCATCAATCAGCAAACCAGAGCCTGTGGCGCAGATTTCCAAGGCACATGAACAGCCTTTTGAACAAATGCAAATGGAACAGCCAAAGGCCCATCAAGATATGAGTATGACGACTCTCGAACTATCTAAGGAATTGCACAAGGAGACAATACTAATATCTTATTGATAAAGACCCTACGCGACCTCATCCTGATACGCAGGTTAGCATGCGAGGTGGTGATCGAGGAGGCCCTTGCCCGGGTAGATTCTGCTTCTGCATACCATGCCCAATTCCCTGCGATTGTTGCTTTATCCCACTTTGATTTGAATGTGTTTATGGACCCGAGTGCTTTTTAGTATTTTTTCTGTTCTTGCTCCCGCACTGTCATTCTTATTCGGCTCTTATACATACTGTCGCATTCATTTTGGATACTCCAACGCTTGGTTTGGGTGCGTGCCGTCTGATGTTTCGCTGAGTAAGATGATACAGAGTCGGGTGACGACAATAGATCAACGTCAAGGCTTATCAACTTCTGTTGGTTCCATGTTAGAACCGACCTGCATGGTTTATCGCAATTGGGCACTTTATGGTCCCTCTCGAAGCGCCCTGCAGATGAAACAGCTCTAAGCGCCGAGTGGTAACATCTAAACTTTGGGCGCGTGCGACCAACAACAAATTTGGTCCAATTTTAGAGTATCGCCGTCACGAAGTTTTTAGATAAATTGACGCTGTCTCTCCCCCTTTGGCTTTGATAATTTTCAGAAACATTCTTCTTCATTTTATCTAGAACAACCATATTCACAACGGTTTTACCTCTTTTCCTTGTATATCTTACAGCATGTCTCCCATTTCCGATTTCTTTGCATTCACCAACAACATGTGGCCTTTTAGTGGCCGATCGACTGAGCCGGCTGCCGATGATACGATGGCTCGGGACCAGCCTAGCCAGCAGATGGAGATGGGCCAGCCAAGAGCACTTCAACCTATGGGTATGTCATGCCCCACGCAATTCTGAAACCAGAGAGGTGACTTATACTGACTTCCCAATGATGGCAGATTCTCAGCAGCCGCACGCAGATACACAGGTCAGCATGCGAGGCGGAGACCGAGGCGGCGATTGCCCTGGTCGGTGCTGCATGTGTATACCATGCCCGTGTGCTTGCGATTGCTGTGTCTTCTAAGTCTTGGACCTGTCGCCAGATTCTTGTCAAGCAGCCATTGTGTACACGTCAAGATATATGTGGTTCCCTGTGTTGAAACATTGTCATGTTGTTGTATATCGGAGTCTTCATATCTGTTGGATTTCTTAGTGTTGGAAGGGACTATGTGTTTGATATTCATAAATTCATCTACTGTACGGGAAAATGTACCTGCACTTTCGCTTTAGATCGTCATATAGAACATATCGTTATCTAGCCTGTGCAGTTTTGATCGACAGTGCATGGCCGATCAATGTCAGTTCTATGCAATCTAAGATGGCATTCGAAACTGTTAAGCGCTGGGATGCTGGGCGGTTAATAATCTTCAGCGGACCAACAGCATGTTGCATTGGCGGCTACATGCATGTTCTAATTTGCATGATCGATTACTGACTCCATAATAATAACTAGGATTCTCAAAAATATACAATCAACAGCCTGTCCATGTCAACCCATTCCCCCTTCATCACTGAACATGGGGTTTTCATACCGGCCATTAAACACTGACGAGATCCGCCTTCTGAACCTCGAAAAGCTTTGCAATCACAAAGAACAATGCGATTGTCTCATTACTTGCACAATTGAGCACGTTTGCTTGCCTTCAGCGACGAAGCTGCCCCAGAGGGAACGCTACAAAGGAGAAGAATATTCGTGGCCGGAGCTCCTTGTGCCTCATGACACTAGCAAACTGTTCCTGGGTGGCCGGGATCCATGTATAGACGAGCAGAAGTCGTCAGGTCGCATTGATGGCCAAAGTATAGAGAGAGAAGCAGCCCTGCCATGGAGATATGAGTGGGGTGACTTCATCGCCTTGTCCTATGCCTGGAGACCCGCGGCACCTCATCAAGATATTTTGGTTAATGGGAGTCGTATGGCTGTCACTCGAAATTTGTATGATGCTCTGGTGCAACTCCGCCGATGCCAAAGGATTCGCCAGGGTTTCAAGCTTTGGATAGACGCCATCTGCATTAACCAGGATGATCTCATCGAACGCGGGCGTCAAGTCACTCGCATGCGGGATATTTACCAATCTGCCTGGCAAGTTGTCATTTGGGTTGGCCCGGAAGCAGATCAGAGTTCAGTTGCCTTGACGGCTTTGCACTGGCTAGCTCATGAATTCAAGAAAGAGGACCCATTCGCTGGCTTCTACCGAGAGGGCAAAATGGTTGATGCGAGTCCATTCTTCATGGTCTGGCCATCGTATGAGAGTCCGATTGAGAAGAAAGTTTACCGAGCACTTTTTGATTTCTTTTCAAGGGCATATTGGCAGCGAATGTGGATCATTCAAGAAGTTGCAGCAGGTCGGAGCGAGACCCCCGTGCTTTGCGGCGATAAATGCATCTCGTGGGGTGACCTCATTCAAGCTTCGCAGCTCATCTCTAAAGATGAAGCAAGGTTCGGTCGGGATATTCTGAACACTAATCTGGCATACACCATTCCGCCTTGGTCTTTCGACTTCGCCAAGGATCGTCAGCCCGAGCAAAGACAGTTCTCATCTGAGAGAATGTGGAAGGTAGAAATGACAATGATGGAGATCCAGAGAAATCAACACAGCACAGATCCGAAGAGCAGTTGGAACGAGCTGACACAGGCGTTGACACTTGTCCGGGAAGCTAGTGTCACCGAGGAGAGGGATAGAGTGTATGGAATTTTGGGAATCAAGGCCGTGGCTGATAATCTTGTTTGGAATAATGAACCAGATTATGAGATCTCTGTTGACGAACTGTGGAAAGGCTTTACAGCTGGGTTCATGGCAGCAGGAAATACAAGCATTCTTCGGTTGGTCTCGAGATATGCTGGGCCACGAAACATCGGGCAGAAGACTGTCAACGATCTACACCCAAGGCTGAAGCTGCCATGGCTCGGGCCACTTGTCCTTTGGATGATGAACAGCACAACAAGTGCTGGCAATTCTCCAGAAGTTGGTACTCCTTGTGTTCATAATATTCCGTCCTGGACTGTCTGCTGGTCTTGTGCTCCTGCCCCCGCGGCACCATTGACAGGGTCATACCATGCAGACGCAGGATTGGGTCAGTCAATACCTGTGTTCCCAGCCTCTAATTCCAGCCTTACCATCAAGGGTGTAGTATTGGACACTATAGCCTCACTAAGTTCATCGAATGAAAAGGAGGCGGACACTCGATACCCATGGAACTCCTCCTCGTCTCAAGGCAACGTCTACGGCGACCTCGACGCAGTCAGACAAGCATTTTGGAAGACAATAGTAGGAGATACAACCTCGCAAGGGGGGACCAAGGCACCAGAGGACTACGCTTGGTTACTCCATCCCAGACTTTGGCAGAAAGGTGTCGCGGGGATTTACACTTATGGTTTCGGACTCCATATCTTTATGGCTCGCAACCGAGACTTACGCTTATGTGGGTATACTTTGGAAGAGATCATTTTTGGGCTTAATAAATGGATTTCGCGAGTGAGGTTAGCTATTGGTGATAGTTTTTACGATCCTAGCGAGAGGCAGCGGGAAGCTTTTTCGTGGGCAATAAATGCGATGGCGTGGAGACGTTTATTTGGGACCAAGAATGGCAGAATGGGATTGGGAACTTGTGCAGCTGAGATCAATGACAAGATTGTCATTTTGAGGGGTTGTAATACACCGCTTATACTCAGAGAATTCAACGGAGGTTGGAAGCTCATAGGGGAATGTTATACTCATGGTGTTATGTACGGAGAGGTAACAGCTAAGGAGGACGAACTTGTAGACATCACGATATATTAACTACGGGTAGAATAATGAGTATCATGGACATATCTATATAAGTAGACATCACGATATATTAACTACGGGTAGAATAATGAGTATCATGGACATATCTATATAAAGTCTAAGGTCCAAATGTATTCTATCACCACTGAAAGCTCTCTTCAAAATACTCTACCCTCATAACTCCATTTCTTAACAAATCAGCAACCGTCTTTCTCGCATCATCCGCCATCTGCGCCGGTCCACACGCAACGATCGCGAGACTCTGGCCCATCACCTCTTCACTCCTCCTACTCACCACATCCGAAGCATCTATCCTTCCTTTTCGCAAGGTAACCTGCGACGGCCACTCACTTAGTTCATCTTGAGGCGTATGTGTTGTGAGGTGTATCTCAACGCTGAGATTGGTGCTCCCCAGAGCGTCAGCGATGTCGGTTTGTAGGACGTCGAGTGCGAAGGCGGGTTCGCGAACCGCCCAGCGGATTTTGACGGATCGAGGGGCTGTTGGGCCGGTGAGGAGTTGGAGGTATGATAGGGGAACGACGATGCCGCTTCCGCCGACTATAAATGTTACGTTGTCGAAGAGATGAAGGGGTCGGGTATGTCCGTAGGGGCCGTCGATAAGGACCCGTTGCGGAACGTTCTTAGGCCAGACTGCTGATGCGGCGTCTCGTAGTCTGGATGTGAAACCGTCATAGGGACGGATCAAAAATGTCATTGTGCGAGAATCGCCGAGTATATCCTGTGAGTCAACGGGATCCGAGATTTGCTCAGCAACAGTGCCGTTGAGAAGGGGGGCTTGTTCGCCAAGGAGCTTTGAACCACGTTCCCCCTCATCTTTTACCATTGCCACGGTAAAGGGGTGACTTTCCCAGCATCTAGGTCCGTTGAGAACATGGATGTAGTAGAATGTTCCCGGAGCTGGTTTGTACAGACTGTTTGACCACGGAACAACAAGTCTAACAATGTTTGATGACGGATGATAAATGGAAGTGGCCCAGGTATCCCAGAGCTTCGGGTTGAAAGCTGCTATTCGAAGAGCACGGATGACGCGGTCGCCGACCCAGATGAAGCAGGGGACCCAGAAGAAAACGTCGTATTCACCTTGGAAGATGGAGACGTGGCTGATTTGTTAGACAAGACTGGGAGTGATGGGAGGGCTAGACTTACGCAAGCATTGTGATGAGAAGGATGATTGACATGATGATGTGTACGACCAAGAATAGTTCGTACTGCTGACGCCGGATCCAGTAGAAGGATGCTCCGACGAGAAGAGACATGACGATCGTTGCCTGAGCATGTTAGACAATATTGCAAGCGAATGAGGGGGAAAACATACCACTTCGCCAACCCACCAGAACATGTAGTTCCACCAGAATAGATAATACTCCCAGCCTCCCTCTAGTAGAAAGTTAGCATGCCTATAGAACTCCAAGTCACGGAATTGACGAACCTAAGACGATCAACCAGGTATACCCGATAGAGTGAACGATTGCTTGGAGAGTCGCAATTCGAGCAACCCAGCGGTGAAAGTTGTTATATGTCCCAAAGTCCCAACCAGTCAGCCACATGAGTAAATTGTTCCTCATTCCAAAGAGCCAGATAACTGGGAAGTTGGCCCACGATATAATACCCGTGCGGTCCGAGACATAACGAAGAAGCTGTTTCGCCGTTGAGGGAAAGCTGTAGCAATGTCAGTCCAGAGCCATGATTATCTAGGGACAATTGGTACTTACTACATATTAACTGGCACGATTTTGTATCCAAGGATGCTCAACGCGATGTTGAGAAAGAGGAAAGCAAATAAGGTCCAAGACTGTATTTGAGGAGGGACAGTTCCCCAGCCGACTTTCTGCGCGCATCGGTCTCCCATAAAAGCCGGTACTGTGATTCGGTTGAGTGCCCAATTGTAATACTTCCAAATTCTTCCGTCTGGTCTTGAGGAATAATTGCGAACCATTTGCATATTGGCGATATACAGAACAGCATGATTCAAGACACCAATAGCTACGACGACGATCCAGAAGGTGATCATGGCGCGCCTATCGAGTTTTAGCAATCTTACTGACAACTTGAGGTTTTTCCTACCCGTAGACATCATGGTAAGTGTACGTATACGCCACAGAGTCCTGCATCACAATCAGTCCCGTTCACCCTCGACTCTCAAATTACCCACCAAAGTATCCCACCAGATCCCAAACCAATGCTCAGAAGGAACAACAACCTCCCTAAACAAAACCCCCTCATCCGTCTCATTCTGCTCAACCCTCCTCACCCTCTCAACATCCTCAGCCGTATAATTCGAGATCACGTCAAACGGCGGTAAGACAATATGCGCCTTCTCCCGACACGTTTCATTATACGACCCCAGCCCTACCTCCACCGCCCCTGGCGTGCAATACACATCAAGACACAGATACAGGGATAGTATCGCTCTGGGGCTGTAGCAGGTCCTCGTAAAACCCGTTTGGTTCCGGAGCACGTCGTCGAAATGCACGGGCTTTAGGCACGCGAAACACGCGTCGTAGCATACCCGCTCTGGAGATCTGTCCTCTGCGGCAAGACAGAACGTCCATAGTGAGAGGTTTATGAGCAGCGCGCTCAGAGGAGCTGCGAATTTCATGGCGCCGCTGTCGGGGCTGATTGGGGATGGGGAGAGGCAGGGGTTTAAGTTGAGGAGTTTATCAGATCAAAAGCTTGATCAGATAAGAGCAAAGGATCACGTGGGATGGCGGGGTGGTGGGGCTTGGTACAAATTCAGGATCTTAGCCCTAAGGGACAAAAAGATTCAGGTAATTGTAGTCTAAGTTTAGAGGATTTGATGCGAAGTTTATTTTAGTACTCTCTGTCTACGTCTTGCTCCCTAAGCCCATGATCCGATTTTGCCCACTACGCTACACCCATTAGGAATAGTCCCGTTTACTAAGTTCTCTCTGCTAAATTAAGCTCTCAGTCACAAGTGTCAACTGCAAATAACACATAATTCCAAGAATCGTCGACATCGCGTGGAACATTGTTGTCGGGCTTTGTGGTCGGGGTCTTGGCCAGTGAGGTCCGGACTGTCTGTCATTTTGAGCTTTAGTAAAGGAAGTTGAGATTGAAGAAAATACCGACGGAAGGTTGAAGGGCGACCGAAGAAGAGAATGGCTGCGGGGGACCATTTTCGCAAGCTGATCGATTATCAGAAGAGATGAGATCAGTTTCTGCCTTTCAGACCATAAATTCAGAGTCGGACTTGTGAGGTCGTTGTTGACTCCTATAAAAGTGCCAATCCTAATAATCATTTCGTCTGTACCCTGCAGGCCAATATGCTACATCTTGAAAAGTCTGATATTCCAGTGTGAAAGGCAGCCTGTCAGTGGAAGTCGTGCAACGAGACGAAAGCTCATAGTCGTAAATGAGGAAGTGTACCGTATGCCTCTTGAATATTTCCAGCATCAACAACCATCGTTCCCCGCAGCCGGTACCACAACCGGGATCAGAGCACCATAACACATTTTCGGTACTGTTATTGAGAATAGGGTGCTCATCAGTTTCGAAACTGATATTTGAGAGCCAGGGGATGGAATCTGGGCGAAATAAATTCTTCGTCATCTGAACGTGAAGTATGACATAATCTTTTTCCCAAAACCAGCTGTATCTTGCTCCACACTGATTACAAGCGTAGGTGCAGTCAGGGCATTGATAGTCATAACACCAATTCCAACCACTGGAAGAGCACCGAGGCTTGCCTAGGATCATAAAAGATGCGATAGATTCGAGTTGACCAGAGGCATGTTGGCATAGCCCATCGCCGTCTAATTCTTGTAGTTGTTTCAGTAAAGCCGATCTCAACTTCTTGACATCGAGATCTGGTCGACGATGAACCTTCATCATGGGAAAAGATCTGATGTATTCGCTTCTTGTAACTATTCCAGCAGACGAATATTTGATACGTGGCTGAAATACGTGGCAGCTTAGTGAACCGTTATATTTGTCGTAAGCTGAAATGTGATCAGGATGTTTGCATGTGATCACCTGCTTCTCTCGCTTCAGTCTCTTTGGCCAGTATACGAATTCTAGCGACTTGCCAGAGACTTTGAGATGTTTGCAAACTGCACAGTGACCAAGGAGCCCAACGCATCGATCTTCCCTTCGCCGACCTTGAGAGAATAAAAGCTCTGGATGGCGTTGGTTGCATCCAGTACATAGGACTGGTTTCCAGAGAGCTCTCAGTTTATCTTCAAGCTCGCCAGAGTCGAAGACTTCGCCACAAGGACTGCACAGAGACCGGCGGCGGAACAGCCTTTTGACAATATATAGCTCGTCGAATCCGGCTTTCGTAATGCAGTATGCTTCCTCATTACTTCGCAGCATTTCCAGTCGAAAGGATTTGAACTCAAAACCGCCCAATAGATGACGCAAGATGCCACAGGTTTGGTGGATCATGTAAAGAGAACTTTGTGGCAAAAGGACCATGATCTGAAGTAGTAACTCGCGCGGGAGGCGCAGCAGTGAAGAAGTCTGTACCAGGAAATGTTGAGGCTCCTGGGGCCGAAGAGACGTCGTTGTCTCTCTGTGCTCTTGTCCGGACGCGGCCTGCACACAAGACCCAGATTCTTTATCGTCAAAAAATGGGACCCTGGATGTGTCAGTTCTTGGTCGAAAGCGATATAGCTGTCGTAAAGCCCATGGCAACCTGTGATGATGCTGGAGCCTGAAATATCTCTCGGTAACCATTCTGGAGACTTCTAGTAAAGCATGTATAAAGTATGGAAGAGGAAAAAGAGGATAGAGGTTATCTTGTAACTAGCATTATTTATATAGCTACCGGGTCGGCTTTTTGTAATATACTTTTTCATTTGCAAACACTAACTTTGGACAGTCTACTAAAGTTTTTGTATCGATCACATAAAATTTAATTGTGGGCTGCCGAAACACGGATGCTATTTTTTCATGTACAAGAAGAAGGTTATCTTGCATGCAAGTTGGCCGTCTTTCTGCTGACTGCAGATGAAAAGCTAAAGCTTTTACAAACCTCCCTCAGTAGTTATTTATCGATCACCTCGAAGACTAAGACCTCTTTCCTTCTAAAGACCTATTTCTAAGGTAGACCTCCTTCCAAATACACACCACTGGTGGTAACAATGGTTCCTTCTCTTGCTTCAGCAATGGATGCATGTCATCTGGCTGTGAGAGGTCCGTTCGTTGACTTGCTTTCGTCAAGCCCTCACAGTCACAGTCACAGCAGCACCACTGAGCTTCGGCCATCACAGACGGTGGAGCATTGATTGTAGTGCTGGAGGGATACTGCATTTCAGCTCATCTCGGCGCCCGGAACAGTTACCGAAAGGATAGTGGCATGAGGGTACGGAGTAGATAGTGGCATCTTAGTTCCCTTTGCCACAGGCGACATTATTATATCAGGTCATCATTAAATGATTAGCTATCCTTCGGGATACGTGTGACAAGTGATTGTGACGTCGAAGATTTTGGCCTCTACATGAACGCCATTTTCTAGTAAGTAATAAATATAATCTCAATTTACAAGAAAGGCATACACGCTAAATCTATATACATATAATCATCCAAGACTTGGTTTAGTTAGAGTACTCGGAGTAAAAGCAGCTAGTGGGGTGCTCAATCTCAGCAACACGGGCGTTGAAGCCAAGACACTCAGCGTCAGTGTTTCCAGGGTGAGTGGCTCCAGTAGCGATCCAAACAGTCCAAGAACCATCAGGGCCGTCACGGCAGGCAGTGAAGCCGCTAGCATTGTCAAAGTTGAGGTTTCCAGACTTGTCGATCTTCCAGCCCTTTGTCTCGAACGAGTCGGGGAGAGGGTTCTTAGTTTCAGTAGCGTACTGAAGAACACCTTGGCCTATACCATATTAGCAACAATCCAACTAAAAAGTGTGAAGTGAGAGCTTACCCATTCCGGAGCGATCAGTGTAAGCGCGCTGCTGCTTCTTTCCAGTGTTGTACAAGTACAGTTCACCCTCGCTCAGACGGAAAACAGCTGATCCATCAGACTTGCCAGAGCAGGTAGCGTTCTGCTTATCCGCTGGAAGACCAAGCAAGAAGCCGCTCTCAGTGGCGCTGAAGTGCGTGAAGTGGATTGGGCTGGCGGAGCGCAGAGCGACGAGGCCGAAGGTCTTGGGGACGGGAGAGTTGCCGGACTTGGCGGGGCTGGTCTTGGTGCTGCTGCATTCCTCTGCAGGGGCGGCGGCAGCGAGGCCGAGGAGAGAGGCGGCGAAGAGAGTCTTGAACTGCATTTTGATTGATGTTTGGTGGTTGGATGTTGGAAGTTGTATGTTTGGATGGATGTTGTAGTTATGTTCAGATGGATTGGAGTGAGAATGGTAGATGGAAAGAAGTGATTAGGATAAGGACTTATATAAATGTGAATACGAGGTCCCAAGGGATCTTCAGTTGATCTTTTGACGAATGAGGAGTGCAACGGCAGTTATTGACATCATTTCAATGGGGGAGGATATACCCCTGTCGTGAACTTGGCCCTTTAATATCACCTACCGTTACATCCAATTACAGCAAACTATCGGGTCTTTCGGGCTGTTTCACATAGAAATTCTTCCGCCAGAAAACTTAGGCCTCTAGTCTAAATGACAAAAAGGTTTAGGTAACTTTTAGCCTGATTATTTTTGGTACCTTGACTTGTTTCTGGAGCTAGCTGAAAAATAAAACCTCGCCACTTCACTGCCTCCCCGATACGAGATCGAGAACACATGATGAGTTTCCATCTCGTAAAGCGCGGCATATGTGCCGAGGATCGCCAGTAACGTGCCAGTAGAATTATATCCCTGCATTAAAACAACAGAACAAACCAGATGATGCTGTGGGCTATTAATACCCACTGACGTAGGCCGAGATCTATGCGAGATCCACCACGGCTAGCGGAACGGAAGCGGATGAAGGATCATTTGCCTATAACCGTCATGGCATTGCTGGTTCTCTTTGAGTCAGCTGAAATATTTTTCTTAATCTCTGAGACTTTTCTAGAATGCATTTCGTGCGTGGTTCAACAGCGTCGCATGAATTCATTTCATCGCTAAAACTCTAATCCAAATGAGGCGCTGATCTAACTCTCGACCACGTCACACAGAGCCTAACTTCTCCACAGTTTAAAAATAGAAACCATCATGCATTTCATTCTCTCTACCGTAGCACAAAAGTTCAGCCTTCGTATTTCCTCACCGTTCAGCCTCAACAAAACAGCAACCTGACCGCTAATTCTTGACCAATTCCTCAATAGTCTTTTCAAAATCCTCTGGCTCCCTTCCCAATATATCTTTCATCGTGTTTGTCACACCAGCTGTTTCTCCTGCGCGGATGGCGTCCCATGCTGTAGCCCACGTCCTCGCTTTCTCCTCTGTTCCAAAGTATTCTTTGATTTGAGGGAGGTTGATATACTCGTCCACGCTGATCTCTTGGATCTTAAAGTCTTTTCCTGCGGCGCGTGATAGGACTTCGACGGTCTCTGCTAATGTCCAGGTTTTAGGACCGGTCAAGGTGACGATCTGGTTGGTGTACTTGAATGATAACGGCGCTTTCGCGTATGATGCGATGAGACGTGCAGTCGCTTCTCCGAGTTCATCTCTTTTAACCCAGCTAACGCCAGGTCCACTTCCATCGTGAGGGATGAGAATCTTGGACGGAGGGTTCTTGAGGTCGAGGAATGAAGTGTAGATGGGGAATGACTCGCTGTAAAGTCCCTCACGAATGCTCGTCCACGTAAATCCCTCCTTCACACTTGCAATCTTTCGCAAATGCGCCTCACTATCAAGATGAGCGCCCATAACTTCAGCCTTGGTAGTACTCTCACCAATCGACGCAAATCCAAGCGACGAGTAGAAAATATGCTTCACCCCAGCTTTGACCGCTGCATCAAGTGCTTTAGTATGCACCTTCGTCCGGTATTCGTGAACATGGCTAGGATACGAGATCAAAAAGAGTACATTAATCCCTGCAAACGCAGCCTCGAGTTCTTGGGCGCTAGACTCGTAAGAAGCTTGACGAACGGTGGTTCCATTCTCCACGTATTTCTTGGGAACCTTTTCGGGGTAGCGGTTGATGAGCGTGACTTTGTCGTTTGGAACTTGCGAGAGAAGATGCGTGTATGTGCTGGTGCCAAGGGCTCCAGAAGCGGGGAAGATTCCGATTTGCGTCATGTTGAACCTCGTATTTATCCTAATGACGATAGAGTGAATTGATGGCGTTGGGATAATTGCAATGTTGTATTGAAGTGAGGAGTTGTATGTCATATATTATTTAATATCACGGAAATCCGTGGAGGTGAATCTTACTAATCGACTTGCTCAGTATGACGCGATGCCATCCACTCCGAGAACTCCATGGAGCTGTTAAATACTACCCTATTGCCCAAACAGTTCTAGGCCTTCTTATCGGTTCTCTTAAGCTTGATGTAGTTATACCATATCTCTAATTTAAAGTCCGCAAACTTTGTGACAAATTCCTCAACGGTGATGTTGATAAACTCTTCGAGAAATGCTTCGCCTCCATCCCAATCTTGGCCTCGTGACTTCTTCAGAACATCCACCCAGAACCAGCCTGAAGCCGAGACCACATTGTTAATGGCAGCTCGAGCATATTCCTTTAGAGCTTCGTCTTTCTTGCTTTCGTCGGTCTTGATCTTATCCTGGTAGACTTGCCAAGCTGGCTGCACGATCAGCTTCGGCTCTAAAGACTCCACCTGCCATAGTGGTGCGACAGCCTCATCCTGCAAAGCCGCTTCGATTTCCTGGGGAGTACGCTCGTGACTCGGGAAAAGAGCCATCTGCATCAGCTCAGGCAATGCTAGTTTCCCCTCGCCGACCATTCTCATCAACCCGGCTTGAAGGACTTGCGATCCCGGCTTCGAGGGCGTACTCTCTCCTTCGGGTGCTTGTCCTCCAATAGCAGCAATCAAATACCCTCCGCTTCGGGTCTCCTTTGCCCTCAACTTTAGTAGCTTTATCAGGTCTGTATGCGCTGCTGCAGCGAGTGCTTTGTGACGAGTAACTGCGAATTCAGCTGGCGACGCTGTTGCGTCGAGACTCACCGAAGGAACGTTCTCGAGGTAATTGAAAGACGACCAGGAGAAGCCAATGTCGGCTTGGCCCGTTGGAACTACCTGCTGATAGAATCCCAGCGGAACAAGACTTGGCACGATCTGGATCTTGCTGTCTTGGTTGGTAAAGTTGTCCGAGACAGTCTTTGCCAGAATTCCAAAGTCGTTGAACGGCGTGTCCTCGAAGATGAGAGAAGCAAAGGCACCATCTGGTAAAGTCGAGATGGCTTTCTTGACAGGTTCGATGCTTGAGAGCGTCAGCGTGGAAGAGTGAATTTTGGGACTTCAGGCTTACGAGTTGGCGCCCTGGGCGGTTCCATAGTCAACGACTACCAGATTTTCTCCTACCAGAAGTCAGCATCCGTTTGACCAGTATGAAAGACCGGCAGTCTGTTGCTTACTGTCTGAAAAATCAGGGATCAAGTCAAGACCAGCTTTCATCGCTGCATTCTGAATCTCAGAGCGTTCATTGTAGTGCTTATCACGCATAGCAATGCGAACAGAATTCTGATTCGAAGCCATACTAAAATCACAGTATCAGCGTAACATCACTAGTGCAAATCCTCCAGAATAAAAGACGAGGCATCATCTCTCTTTATACTTATCCCAATCCCGGACTTGATTGATGCGAAAAGCCACACGAATAAGCACTACGCATGCAACCCCGCTGCTTACCCTCCTCATCAGACAAATCACCCAAGATCTCAGAGAGAAAGGCACAGGATTATGAATCCTTCGGAAGGTTCGGCACTGATTGGTCGTCTCGCCATTCGGGGAGCAGTCGAGTCGAATTTTCGCGCGTGGGGAGTGAAATGCAGGTTGCGTGGCCCAATGGCAAGGCGTCCGAGAGTGGATCGGAAGATTCTGGGTTCGATTCCCGGCGTAGCCGTGATAAAAGACACGGGTTATATCTAATTCAAGGACTTGACTCAAAACTTTTATTTTTTGATACTCTGGTCTGATTTGATCTGCAGGGTGGGGAGTTAATGATCTTGATGTATGACGCGAGCAACGCTAAAAGTGAAGCTGGTCGCATTCTCAGAGGCTGTTATTGTTTTGGCACAAATCAAAATGCCGGCTCATGATCTTTCAGCCTTGTAAAAGATGATCTTATTATTTGGCTGTCGGGCTGACAACATTTCTCTTGTTGTCATAGACGTATCTCGGCTCACGGCCCTAGCTCCCTTTCATTCCATTCCCTAATGTCAACTACCCACAGCGTCTCCCCATTGTACAAGACCCCTAGAAGACATGATCAGTAAGTAGAGCATATAATAATAAAAGGTTGTATTACTTCAACCTCGATCTCGACAAGATTTACTTACGCCTTATTTAGCAGGAATATTCCAGGCCGTAGTACTGCGAGTTGTAGTACTGCGAGTTGTAGGAGTACTGTTGACTGTAGTACTGCTAGCTGTAGGAATACTGCTAGCTCTAGTACTGGTAGTCATAGTACTGTTGACTGTAGTACTATTGGCTGTAGTACTGTTAGCTACAGCTGCTGGCTGTACTGCTGACTGTACTACTGTAAGCTGTACTATTATTGGCTGTACTGCTGGCTGTACTGCTGTTGGCTGAATACTTGTAGTAATGACTTTGATCTTAGGAATCTTCTTTCCAGTCCCGGGTGGGTTGCAGCACTCCATAGCCTCAAGAACCCGTTCTCTTCTTTTCTTCGAGATTTCGCGTTTGGGTTTGCCTGTCATGCCTTTGAGTTCCTCGTTGCAGTTCATTCCGTCTTTATCCAATTCGCCCTTGATCCTCTCGCAGCATTCGTCAGTCTTATAATAGTTGGTTCCCCCTTCGTTGTTGGAGCATTTCCATGTTATGATCTCTTTCCTGATTTAAACGTTCAGCCACAAGTCTCGACTGCGAGTAACATATCTAACTCACTTCTTCTTTCCGCATGCTTCTCCTGAAAAGAAAAGAGTGGTGAAGAACAAGACCATCAGCAGGGGGGACTTCATCTTTGGTCGACAAAGCCGAGGCTGGGTTTGGTGATGGGGTATGTGGATGGAAGCGCGTTGCTTTAGTGATGAACTCTGAGTGACAATTTTGTGGGTGCTGGTATCCCCTGAACAAGGTTTGGGACAGGGTTGTTCTGATGTGATAGCCCTGACAGCCGATGTTAATGTCGTGCGCTTGAGTGAAGTAAATGGGCCCCTTTAGTAGTTACGATCTGAACAACGCATTCAAACTCAATGGCCAGTGAAGCCGCGCAATCAGACCACTAGGGTGCCACGGTGAGTCATGATACGACACTCATCGCGTCCTTTGTTTGTATTGACAGCAAGATCAGATAACCTTATAGCCACTGATAAGCCAAAAAGACAGTACAAAAGTGTAAGCTTGTCTGTTAACCTTGTTGGGTTCTCTCTGCCGGAATAAGCTCTCAGCCAAAAGTCTCAGCTGCAAATGACACATCACATAATATAAGGCGTCATACACTGCGCCAAAGAGTGCCATGCGCAGAGGAGAAGATGCTTGCTTCGACGAAACTTGCCTAGAATACTTCACAAATCCAGATTTACCCCAATTCATTATTCCCAAGGCGTGCGTCGAGGATCTTGAAGCCTCGCCATCTCCAACAACAGCCTGTAAACATACAGACCCATATCGACTCCGCGAAACGCTCTGGTATGCCATTGTCGACCTCGCTCTGCGATCTGCCTCGCGACCTCTTTTCCAGATGCAGTCGAGGTGAGATAAAAGACTAGCTCCGGGAGCTCTTCCATACTTTGACTGATGGGTACATAGTGCAGCCAAGGTGTTAGTCGATCGTCGTGCCATTCTTGGAATAGTGTCTGCTTTAGTGGCACTGACTTGGAAGCAAGTAGCTTGTAATAACGGCCACTGATACCATTGCCGTCGATATCAAAGGCAAGTGTCGACTTGAGGGCTTTGTCTTTATCTACCCAGGACTTGGTGTCGAGATAGGCATCTTGGTCCCTACAGGCTTTTCTCTGGCATTGGAAAATGCGGGTGAAGGTGACATCGAACAGTCTTCCATTTAGAAAAGAAGATTTGACTTTCTGCAAGACACCATCTTTCGTTCGCAGGTATCGATAAGATTTGTTCGTTCTCAAATTCTGTGTGAGTTCGACAAACCGTTGTCGATGGAAGAGCTGCCAATGGGCATCAAGCGCGAACCCTCCAGTGGTTGAGCCAGCCCAGTAGAGGCTGTGTCTTTTTCTGTCCCAATCAACATCTCTCGACTCGTCGTAAATGAATTCTTGTTCGGTATACGCTGGGCTCGGAATGAGAATGTCACTCATTGTGGATAGTTTGCCGGTTGAGAATATTGGAACCAGGCCATGGATCGGGCGGAAAGAGACGGGACTTATTATGAAACCATGTGTGCCGCTGTATTCTGGGCGTTGGCAAAGATCTTGGGCTGATGAGACGTTGGTCACAAATGGCAGGCCAAATGTGTTGATGTTTTCTTGGCCTTCTGCGTCTCTATCTTTGAGGGCGCAGTTCTTGGTCACCAAGTCCCATATAGGTTGTCGGCTGCGATCTTCCACAGTTATCCTTCGATCGTGAGGAGAAGATGGTTCAGCAGAATGATGAGAAATAACACGAGGTTCATCGATGTGATTGACAAGAAACGTCACATCAGGAAGCCCAGTGAAATTAGCCGAGATATTGTTAAACATTCGCGATACATGTCTGTCAAAAGTACGATAGGAGTGACTGCATATTGTTATCGACGTTGTGCCTGAAAACGTGCAAAGCCATAAATCGCTCCCAGGAAGGCTCTTCGCTCGGTGCATAGCATCAAGAATCTCACTGCCGCTCAGCCTCCAGAACGGCGATATTGTCTGATACAAGGAGTCGAACTCATCGATCAATGGCGAATCATTGGAGCGCGCAGCGTCGTACCATTCGTCAAAGCCTGGTGGTGGCTCTATACCATTTTTGGTCCGATACTTATGTGACGCGGCTTCGTAGGTTGTCGATTGCCTTTCCAATTGGTTCTCGAACTCTTTCTGTGCTTTATTGTAGAGGGCCATGACTGGATGTGGTGTCTCCGCGGTGAAGGTTGGCGCGTTCGTTCGCGCATGATAAATGGCCATGACATTGGCTACATAGGGTATTACCGGCAACATAACACAGGCATACAAGAGTCGCGTTGGCCGTATCTGCCTGATGACAAAACCAGAAATCTGGCCAAGGCAGAGCAAGGCACATACAGCATTTAAAAATGCTTGCCTCTCAAATGTGAAATCGAAAGGATCGCGCGTCGCTAGAAGACCGAATGCGGCCATCATAGTCGGAAGAGTCCATGACGTGTGACGAGCCTGGGATTGGAGTTAGAAGACCAGAGATGCATGGAGGGGGGATGTTTAACGTACAGCTGTAGCAGCACATCGCCAGGAAAGTGCCTTTACCAGTCCCAGGAACAAAGCGTATAAGGGACCAGCTCGTGGAAGACCAAAGACAGATACTCTGGCAAGACTAGCAACTAAAAGGAGTCCAGTCACTCTTGGTGCAAGAGAGTAAACATGCTCTTCGAGGGGATTCAGGTGAGGTAAGAAGTAACCGCCCCCTGGTCTTGATTGGAACGAAACATAGGCGATGAAAGAGGCGCCAGTTGCAACAGCAGAAGGCACAAGTCCAGAGAAATTCCAGTCAATCAGAACCAAGGTCAACAGAGTTGCAATGAGTCCTGCTACCCAGAGCCTACTGGACAGGGAGGCTAACTTTGAAGTGTTCGTGGTATCGCGCCCCTGAGCGTGACGATTCAGGCCTCCCTCTGTCCAAAGGAGCAAGGGGGTCAAAACAGGCTACGCATTTCTGTTACCATCAGCTTCTTTCAGGGCATGTGATTGAACATACCAAGAGCTTGGAACTATCCGCTTCAGCTCGACCACCGGATACGATTGCAAGACAGCCCGCAACAGCCCACAGCGACCACGCTGAGGGGAGAGTATGCCGAGCCTCACGCCTGGTAAGTAGATCCGCACGGGCTTGTTCCATAAAGGTATTGGCTCTAAATACCATCGGTAAGCATGCCCAACAGATAATCTCCGACAAGAGTTCGTCCTCTCGGCGGAAGAGATAACTTGTTGCTACTGCGAGAAGCAAAGCCAACGCAATTGAAGCTTGTGAGTTGTTGTGAAAGTCTTGTGGGGTGATCATCACAGACGAGGGATTCTGTAGAGAACCTGGCTACTGTTGTGGTCTCACATACGAAGATGAACCAAATGGCATTGCGAAGTTGTATCAAAGAGTTTACAAAATGGCTCAGAGAACCAACGTGGGCTGTAGAACAGACTGAACAATAAGGAGATGTCATTTGGATGTACATTCCGCTCACGGCACTTCTTTGCCGTGAGCATCCAATTACGATGGTAGAAAGATCGTATCACAGACGCTGTTGGTTCTGTCAAATGTCTGAAACTTCTAGTCCCAGAATATGAGTTGTGTTGGTTGTGACAGAGTGCTTCACTGATTTCTTATTAACCTCGGCTCTGTAGTCATAGCGAGTTAGAAGCGCCAATAGGGGGCTACGGATCTCTCTCAAAGGCGGTTACGCTAAAATTGAGCTGTGTTGGTTATCAAGACATGGTCTGATAAAGGCTTGAATCCGTATTGGAAAATCCAATCAGATCCGTCTGTTATACAGGGGGTTCATTTAAGCTCTCAGCCCGCACTGGTCCGATTGGAGCGTTGCCTCAATATCGCAGTTAAGCTTGCTTCTTGCTTCTCAGATGCATCCTTGCTTGCATATCACATTTGTCCACTGCCGAAATAGCCGGACTGAAACCTGCATCCTGGGACAGACTTTTGGCTTCCGTTGAACCAAATCTACATTCTGAAGGTTTGGTTCAAAGTATATAAGCTAGGAGGAGGAACGGCATACTTATGGAACAAACTTGATGTTGTCGAGATCCAGCAAGCTACTGTCAAACGGCCGGATGAGGCGGTTCAGAAGGGTGCCATGGGAGGTGTTTCAGCCACAGAGGGAAGCTTCTGTTCACTATCCCCCAAGTTCACACGCTGATAAGATTTTAGATCATAAATGCCATGGGTTGGGGCAGCAAAAGTCTGAGGACTAACGTTTCTCCCGCAGAGCTAAGTCCAAGATCTCAAACCTCTGTAGCATTGCAACCGATATGTCGCTGCAGTAGCTCCATCTCTCAGCCGTCTCCTTGCGAGGTGTTGCCGACGATGATGATCCGGGAGGCTTTACCACGAGCCAGAACTTTGAAATTCTAGTCTTTGGAACGTCAGACACCAACTCTCTCATGACTAGGTTGGTCAAAATAGCTTATATTGAGGACACTATTAACAAGGAGTATAGTTACGAGTCAGCTTGGCTGAGAAAGAGCTTGCTGTCATCGAAAAGGGCATCACTGGTACTTTCGATATATGCTGCAATGACTTTACCCAGCCCATTCTTTAGGATATTGTCAAAGGGGATAACTACTTGACAGGCAATTTCACATTTGATGAGAAGGAACTGGAGGTTGTGAGGAAGAGCCCCCTCGGCGCAAAACGATACCTTGGGGCAGATCCTAAGAACCTGTCAGATGGCGCGGTCAGGGAGCAAATGCTCATCCTTGCCCATGACTTTCCCTTCATTGTGTACTCGATCCAGTATGATCTACAGGCTGATTTTCGCTCTCGCATCTTTGCCCTGGACAAGATGAAGTGCTTTGTACCTTTCTTTCCTTTTCGCCGACCTTTGTATCACCGTGCTGAGGCAATTCTCGATGATTTGGTTTTTAACAAGTTACATAGTCAGGTAAAGAAAGAGTCGCAGGGCGTGAAGCCCAAGATCTAAGATAGCTTAAGCATCCACTGTATACTGGGTCGGAACTTATGTACTGTGTAATTGAACAATTATGTAACAACTTTTACTGATCCACTGGGCAGAGTTTTACCATCTTTTTGTCTTATCAAATCGCGAGTGTTGAGTGGGAGAAACATCATGATACCGAACTCCGGTGTCGGACCGAGATGCTTGTGCGCCCTTTTCAATGTCATGACATTAGCTGCAGCCATCTTGACAAGATAGCATAGAAGATAACTATATACCGGCCGACGATCCGACCGAGATCCGATAGTATGAATATTATAAAACCGCCAGTTATCGCCTTGAACAATGCAGATGACCCGTTAGCACCAGAATATCAGGTTATCAACAGTGACCTTCACCATGGCAACCAACAACTTCGTCCTCACGGCAGAGGCTCACTCCCAGGCCCTACCCAACTTCCATTTTTCAACACAGGCCGTCCATGCAGATGACTTTGTCAGTCCTCACCGGGCCATCGCCCCGGCTATGCACTCCGCCGTGAACTACCGCTATGCCCGCAACCCCGACGATCTCGTTGAGATGGAAAACGACGATGTACTTCCCCAGCCCTCACCAATCTCAAACACTACTAACATTCTTAGCCAAATGCCCCATTCGACTCACACGTTTACTCTCGCTACACAGCCCCCAACTACAGCAGACTAGAAATCGTCCTCAAGACCCTCTTCAAAAACCCCGTTGTATCATACTCCTGCGGCGTCGCGGCGTTTCACTCAATGTTAATCGCCATCAACCCCAAGAAAATCTTTATCTCAGATGGTTACCACGGCGTCCACGCTGTTATCGAGCTCATGACCAAGCTCAACGGTCTAAAGAAGCTTTCGCTTGATGATCTTGATCAAGCGGGGCCAGGGGATATGATCCATATCGAAACGCCGCTTAACCCAACAGGCGAAGCGAGAAATCTTGCATTCTTTAGTAAGAAGGCTAAAGAGGCGGGTGCGTTGCTTACGGTTGATGCTACGCTTGCGCCGCCGCCGCTGCAGGATCCGATTCAGTTTGGGGCGGATTTGGTTATGCATAGTGGGACGAAGTATATCGGTGGACACTCTGATATGCTCTGTGGTATTGTCATTGTTTCTCCGCAGCAGGTTAAGTCCGGACTAGAGCAGACATTGAGAGATGAACGAATGGTATTAGGAAATGTGATGGGGAGTTTGGAGGGTTGGTTGGGTATCCGATCACTGCGAACTCTTCACCTACGAGTGATGCGTCAGTCCCAAACCGCCGAGGCACTAGTATCATGGCTCAACGCCGGTCTCTCAGACTCATCATCCGTCATCGGGCGTATAGTCCACAAGATCGCACACTCTTCTATTCAACAAGATGCAGAGTGGCTGAAAGGACAAATGCCAGGTGGTCACAGCCCCGTGTTCAGTCTCTGGCTGAAGAACCCAGAGCATGCGAAGCGGTTACCGAGTAAGCTGTTTATCTTTCAGCATGCTACGAGCTTAGGTGGTGTTGAGAGTTTGTGTGAGTGGCGTGCTATGTCGAGCCGTGGGGAGGATCAAAGGATGTTGAGGATCAGTACTGGAGTGGAGGACTTGGAGGATCTGAAAGGGGATCTGTTGCAGGCTTTTGAGGCTTTGTTGGCCGAGTTTCCATGAATCATGAGATGTGTTGTTGCTAATGAGAGGATATGATGAGAGTTATGAAGCCATGGTTAAATTTAGTCTTCCTGATTTCAGTCCAGATACGAGACATATATCGCCAAGTTCAAAGCATTGAATGTGCTTTCTTTCACCGGGTGAGAAGCGTAACAGATATCGGTAGGCCAGATACAGTACTTATGTTAGGGGGTTCAAAATTATACTCGACGTACTCAAGTCTATTCATCGCTCGGGATGGAAGCCTGAGCTTTTTTACTTCGCTTCTTTTTCCTCTATTAAGTCCCGAAGTATCAGCATCTTCAAATTTCTAATCATTCGGGTACAGGCCAGTAGTTGCAGATGCTTGTGTTACTCATCTCCGCAAGGCCATTGGTATCATCCATGATCCATTAACTTCTCAATACAGTCCAGGTCTGTGACCCAATCCTTATACACCGTTTCCTAACTCAATCCCGACCCAGTGAATCTGCTGTAGGTCTTCTTTTCAGTTCCTACATGGGTGTACGTAACATGACTCCGTCATTAACGACTCCTGGCCCGAGAGACTCTTCGACCTCGTCATCTTCGAGCACCAGCAAGCACAGATCAACTGAACAAGACCGATTAAAACCCGTCGCATCTCGCGTTCAATAGAATTTCGTTCCTTGGACATATCTTGATCCAATCTTGCACCCGAAGCATCCGTATGGCTAGATCTATCCGGGTCATCCGGACGCGCCAACAAATAGTTCCCACACACCCAGCTAAGCTTATTTGAACCTCAAGATAGTAGATTTTGCACTGTAGGTACTGTTGATATCCATTTCTGTACTAAAATCTCGATATCGGAAGGGCTATGCAAGCTGTTATCGATGGCGTCTGTTGGGCCGATTGAGCATAAAATTCTTGGCTGCTGCTGCTGCTTTGCGATATCGGGGACGCGACGTCGGTGTAGGTCGAGTACAGTGGAATGAATTGAGGATCGACTGTGATCAAGATAATACAACGGTTTGGAAATAAGGCAATTGACATCACGAAGGCAAAGATAATTGATAAAGATGAATCGATATTCAGTCTGTTTCTGATATCTACACATTATGCTCATGTACTTTCTCCTCCCCAGGTCACCACCGTGACCCCCCAGCTTTCAGGTATAATTAAAAAAAAAAGAGACAACCTCCTCATGAATAGCATCAATTGTTAACAAGATTCATAATCTTTAGACGTGATCCTCATGCTCAGTCTTGGGGACATGCTTGATCTCACCAGCACCCATGGTCTGGGCAAAGGTGGTGTGAGGTCGCCACTTGGCAGAGGTTCGGGGAGTGGTCTCCTCCATCATCTTATCAACCTGCTCGAGAGACAGGCCCTTGGTCTCGGGGACGAGGAAGTAGGTGTAGACGAAGGCGCAGGTGCAGAGACCGCCCCAGATGAAGAAGACGGAGGACTTGAGGTTGCCGCGGTTGGTGCCGACCATGTAGGGGGTGATGACGGCGATGATGGTGTTCCAGAGCCAGTTGGAGGCGGTGGACAGACCGACACCACGGGATCGGATGGGGAGAGGGAAGATCTCGCCGATGACGATCCAGGCACCAGGGCCCCAGGTGGAGGCGAACCAGAAGATGAAGATGGCGATGAAGGCGATCTGGGCGTTGACGGCGCTGATGTTGTTGGCGATGACGCGGTCAGGGTCGGCAGCGGTGGGAGAGGAGTGAGTGTGGTTGAAGCCGACAGTGACACCGATGATGGCGACGATGAACTGGCAGACAAGCATACCGAAAGCACCGATGAGGAGGATGCTTCGGCGACCGAATCGCTCAACGGTCCAGAAGGACAGGGGAGTAGACAAGACGTTGACGAGGGTGAAGACCATAGACATGAGGAAGACGTTGCTGATAGCACCGGTGGACTGGAGGAAGGGAGTAGAGTAGTAGAAGATGAAGTTGACACCAGTCCTGGTTATTGTTAGTGGTGATCTTGTTTTGGGGTTGAGAAAACTTACCATTGCTGCATCATCTGCATGGAAGTACCGAGGATGGTTCGGCGGAGGTTAGACTTGCCATCCCAGAGGCTGCCCTTGAAGCAGTTGGCCCAGCTGCCGAACCAAGTAGTGTCGGGGATGATCTGGCGCTCGTACTCCTCGTTGGCGATGATCTCGGCGATCTCAGACTGGACGTACTTGGAGTCCTTGGGCTGGCCACGGACTCGGGAGAGGGCATCGATGGCCTCTTCGATGCGGCCACGCTTGACGAAGTATCGGGGAGAGTCGGGGAGGAAGAAGAGACCACCGCCGAGGATGACGGCCCAGGGGAACTGGAGACCGATGGGGATCTGGTAGGACTTCATGCTGTCGAAGTTCTCGGTTCCGTAGACGACGCAGGAAGCGAGGAGGAGACCGATGGTGATGCAGAATTGGTAACCGGCGACGAGGGCACCGCGGACCTTCTTGGGGCACTGGTAATTGTTAGCATGTGTTGATGGGAGGAGGGAAGAGAAGCTAGGCTTACAATCTCAGACATGTACAGAATGACAATGGCAGACTCGAAACCGACACCGACACCGGCAATGAGACGACCGACAACGATGCAAGCGAGGGCATCACCATGACCAGTAATCATCTGAATAACAACACCAATAGCGTAGATGAAGCAACCCATAATGACAGTCCACTTGCGGCCGATACGGTCGGCAAGATCACCAGCGATGAGGGCACCAAAGAAGGTACCGCAAGAAAGGATGGAGGTGATGAGAGAGGTGTGGCTCTCGCTGAGGCTGTCGGCACCAGCGCCCTCGACCTGGTGGATGAAGTACTTGGAGCCGTTGACACCGTTGATGTATCCGGAATCGTAGCCGAAGAAGATACCACCGAATGAGGCGAAGGCGCACATCATGTAGGCCTTCCAGGTGACGGGGGCCTCGATGTGCTCGACATCTTCGGCAGTCTGGAGGGCGACGGAGCCGCGACGCTCCTCGTTGTGATCTTCAACGCCCATTTTGTCGTTGTTTTTTGTGAACCAGGCAGAAGAAGATTTTAAATGAGGGGGGAGAGAGAATGGGGGAGGGTTATTTATTTGTGTGAAGTCAATCACAGGAGGAGAGTGGATGTGAAACAAGCTGTGTTGTTGAAGTGATGAGCTGTGATGAGGAGGAGAGAGTCTGTACGAGGGAGGGGGGAACAGGGTCTATTTAATCTCAGACGGAGCAAACTGAAGATGTGCCTGTCTAGTTCGTGTGTCTTTCCAACAGTAACGATGAGAGCATGCCATGCCAATGCAATGCACCTTGACACTGCTGGAAGCTGGCCCATCCCATCGCAGCTAATCCAAACAAGGGCAAGGACTCACCTTTCCAAGTGGTACAACTACAAGGGGGGGCAAGGTTACAAGTTGCCTACTCGGGTAACTAAGGTAAACTTGGCAACCATCGGCCGTTCACGAGCATCCAGATTCTTCTGATCCTACCACTTCTCGCGCGTCTGTTTCTTTGGCGCGACAGTGTGAGAGGTGCCCATGACCTCGGAGCTTTGCGAGTAGCTTAGCGTAGCTTGGTTAGGGGCCAGACGCTAAAAATGGTCCCGGGGGCCCATGGGGCACGGTAAATGGGGGAACAGGGGGGGCCTAACACGCTGTGTGCACGCCCCCTAAAGTGCGGAGGCGGCCGCAGAGAGAATGCCATGCCATGAGGATCGGGTAGTGGGCAGTGGGGTGCGGGTAAGAAAACATGGCAAAAACACGGAGAAACTTTGAAGAATCGGTTTTCAGGCGTCTAAGTGAAAATGCATGCATTCCATATAAATGACACTGAATGAATAGCATCAACAATAAACAAGTAAGTCTCAATTAATCGCATACCCTTCTTCCATCTCACCAAGCCCAAGATCTTCTGTGCCACAAGACTATCATGTGGTGAACATGTCACCGTCTCACAAAGAACACGTTCATTTCGATCCCATCAACTAATTAATTAAAAATCAATCATCCATCACGAAGCAAAGAAAAAAAAACTTGACGCGCTCCAATATCTTGATCTGGGCTGGTCTGGGGGAATCTCGTGGGGCGTGCTACGAAGTAAGGCCGAACAGACAAGAGAGAAAAAAGAAGTTGCCCGTGTCTTCTTAGTGGAGGGCAGCGGTTAGAAAGAGACCCATAACGTTAACGGGCCTGGGTCTACAGGGAGAAGCGCCGAGTAATCGCCCGGCCGTTTATTTCCTTGCGCTTGCGGCTTGGGCTCTTGCCATCACGGGACCTTCTACGAGAAAAGGGAAGTGTTCTAGAGTGAAGAATTCGAGTCAGACGGGAACGGACTTTAATGGTAAACCAGGCTAACGGTATAACCCTTGGAAGCATCGTGGCATTGACGATTACGAAAAAAAAATTTAGAGATTAGCTCAAGGTAGAGTTCGAATCGCGAGGTGAAGCCCATCTTGATGCTGATCACTGTAACCATATCTGCAAAAATGCCATGCTAACGTTTCCCGTAAGCATAGCGACACCACACACTCATCCAAGCTCCAGCCAGTAATCGGCAGTTTCTCGCAACCCTCTTCAAAAGCCCGACGCGGGGAAATTCACCACACTCACACTCTCTACAGTGCCCAGTTGAGCCAGTAGAGTGCAGTACCCAGCAGAAGGAATACAAAAAGGGGTCCCCACGGGCGACTCTCGGTGGTACTCGAGACGCTACGCCCCTGCTGCCCCGACTGCATGGATGGGTTGTAATTGACCGAGCTCACCACCGCGCAACCCAATACTTTGGGGTAATAGCGTTGTCCGCTTCCCACTCATGAGACCTCACTTTTTTTCTGGTCTGGGGAATTGGATTGTTAACCTCCTCCCCCAGAGAAAAGTGTCAACGAGTGCCTCCGAGTCGGCGACCGAGATGCCTTGCTACGCATCCAACCCCAGAATCTCCGGATTTTCAGGCCAAGCGACGACTGCGGGGAGAGAATCGCCGTTTCACCGAGGCTTGATTCCTTCGCTGATAATTGATGAATACTCGATAAATTGGTGATGTTAGAGTAGAAGAACAAGCCACCATCGTCACGAGAACCGCGAATCGTCACTGTCATGCATAATTTCCGGGCCGAAACGTCAAGGGCTGGGCCAAGAAACAGCTTGACCACACCACGGAGAAGCAGGCAGGCAGGGGTGCGGGTGCGCTTTCTGGGTAATACAGCGTTTTCTTCCGTCAGAGAGAACTCAAAGGAACGCTCACACGATGCCGTAAATGGTTGCCGCGGAATGGGTCTAGCTTATTTTTTACATACTCGATTGAATAGCAGCCGCAATTACCACGTTGGTTTTGGCTTTTTGTAAATTAATTACCGATCTTGTGTTGGTGCATTGTATGTTACTGTACAGATACAGTACCGTTTAAGTTAGGTGCTGGAGATAAAGCAGGTCAGCGGCGGAGTTGAAGTTACACTTGATATTGCACCGAAATACTGGTATTGAGCCCAGAGGGAGATGCGATGCTCAACCACATGATCTGAACCATGGCCTCGGAATCGATCCATTGTATTAACTCGGCCCTCAATATTCCCTTCCCGTGGGGTCACGAGAACAGACACCAGATAATTGATAGAGTATGTAACATAATATCAGCCATGACCAAGCAATACTCCATCAATAACTCTCCATAACGAAGTTCTCCCTGAGCTTTGCCGAATGAAAAGCTTACCCCTGGGCTCACATCAATTTGGCACTTTGATCCAAGTGGGTCCTCGGCCGGACTCACTCTGAAGCCATCGTGTCAGATTCCCCCAGCTTCATCAAAATACGCCCAACTCCGGGGTTTCGCTCCCTCGTGACTGGAGAAAAAAAGAAAGAATTTTCTTATAAATTCCTACTGTTTAAACTATGGTTATTTAGCGATACTCGGCCGAGAACTTCTGAATAGCCGTCTTTCCGAACGCGCGGATGTGTATTCCGAATGCAGTCTTCTCCCGTCGCTTTGGTCACTCACTCATGAGCTGAGAAGTGTCAGTGGCGTTGAGATTCCAGCAAGTCATCAGACTCGAAGCCTCTGACGGCACTGATCCTTTCTTGCAAAATGGAATGATTCGTTCTAGATTTTTTAACTGTCTCGTTGTGATGATTACCCAGGACAACCATCACTTCTTTGTCTCAGATGTCCAATCGTAGCCCACGCCTGCTGATCGACGCTGCCCATCCACACCCATCTCGTTATTTTCTCCCCCGCAACATTCCATCTGCTCTGCATGATTCGTCCATTTGCTTTTAAATGCCAAACGCAACGTTGAATCGGTGAATCGGTCTCGGTTCAGGCGGCCAAGACATCCGTCACTGACTCACCAGTCGCTGTCCAATACCGTGTCGAATATCATGAATCAGATTCATGTGTTGGGGTAGCAATCAGTAAAGTAAACCAGAGGGTAGCAGTAGAGTAAAACCAAAACGTAGCAGTAGAGTTACAATTATGCTTTCAGCCATAGAATTGACTTCTCCCTTGGCGCGCCAAGATCGTCAGCTCTACCCAGATGCACTGTATATCTATTTCCTGTTTTACAATAGCCACGAGGTCTCGTGATGATGAGCTCCGTGCCTCTTCCGGCTTGGTCTGAACGATAATTCAAGCTGCACGTATCGTGTGTTTTTGCCCAACGGTGCATGCGAAAATCCCATCATATCATCAATGGCGACCGCCGCTTTGACATGGCATGATGAAGATCTCTAGATCTTCATAGGGTAACATGCGAAAAAAAGCGATGATCATTGACAATGCAACGAACGGTTTGTCGTTGTTGATGAAAATGTGATTGTTGAAAAGTTACCCTAGATCTGCAGGGTTGGGCTGGGCTTTCGCGGGGATCTGGGGTTGGGTAGTAGCTTGTGAGTAAGCATCATCGATCGGACTCCAGATTCTGACTAGAAGCGAAGTCTGTCATCCGCAATGACCAGAAGTGATGATCGATTGATCGATATCGAGCTTGTTTTCGCCTAGATGGAGCTCGTTCAGTAGCTCGGCTGTCGCGACTTGATAGCTCGTCTCGTGATGCTCTTGCGCCAGCAGCTCACGAGCATTCGACAGCATCTGTCGCGTTGAGCATGCCTCACGATCAATCACCTTTCATCATTTAATAACTGACTTTCTACAGACAAAATTGCGCACAGCAGTAAATGCGATCCCGCAACCGAAGCGCGTTTCTTTTTAACTGCTTCAGCGGCTGCTCTCTGAGTATGTCGCCATCACCAACCTTGCCGGGTACCTCGAACGCGGCGCCATTCATGATGCCTCAAGCTACGACCATTCAAACACCACGATCTTATCTCCTCATCAAATTTGTGAGATCTCCGATCTTGAACACCCCACGCCGTTGCTCAAGCAGCGCTCTTAAACCGCCGCCTTCACGAACACGGCACTGGGTGTGTACCGTGATGCTGGGTTCTGAAGCCATTGACCAGCAGGCTGGGTGCAAGCGGATTGACCTCGGGCTGGGCCGTGTCAACGGTTGTTGTTGACGACGAGTGTCAATAAAATACGATGGCTGTGCAGTTGCTTCGCGAGTGAACTCTTGCGAATATAAGGTTGTAGGAAGAGAGCGCAATCTGACCAAGTGGTATCAGTTGCACAAACTGACTACTTCAAGACATCGTCAATTCGAACATAGCCCGTATCTTGAGAATTGGAAGTCCAATTGAGCTCAACAAACCCCATCCAATTCCACAGACACAGACTCCGCCAAACACCACAACGAACCCCCTCGAAGCTTCAATCTCCGCCAATGCAACCCAATACGAAAAAACTCTCCCCGCAACAGTAGAACACAATCGAATGGCATGAATGTAACGAGCTGAATAATAACATCCCAGCGTTTAATAACAAACTTTAAATGTATGCGCCGTATATAGAAATACCTCCATCATAAATGATCTCTTCTGGTCTTTCTTCCGACTCATGAGCCGAGGCATCTCCACTAGACTCTTAACAATTTTTACTTTTTATTTTTCGCCGCTCACAAGAAAAGACGTCATTGATACTTATATCATGATGCGTACGTCTTGACTTTTACTCCATGTGAATCCTTATCTCTCTTCCTCTTCTTGTCCTTCTTGCGATCATCGTCTCTCCATCAACATCAATCTCGACCTCTGCCTCTGCCTTAACGCGACAATACCACAACGCAATTACACAGACTATAACAGAACCACAAAGAAAAACAACCTCGCAATGGCCGAAATGCAAGCTTGGCAAGTCGCCCACCCAGGCCCAATGGACAAAGTCTTCCGCCTCACCACGCTCCCCAGACCAAGCACCCTCAAGCCCGGCCAGATCCTCGTCAAAGTCTCCCGCGCAGCCCTCAACCCCGCCGACTACAAAGTCGTCGAGCTCGGCCTCGCATCGCGCCTCATCACCTCCTACCCCAAGATTCCAGGCATGGACCTCAGCGGCCGCATCGTCTCCGTCGCACAGGACGTCACCGATGCGAAAGAAGGTGATTTTGTTCTAGCTAGAGCGTCGCCGATGAAGACTTGGGGATCGCTGGCGGAGTATACCGTCTGCGATAAAGAGGGGTATAGCGTTATCCCTGAGAGTCTGGACATGGATCAGGCTGCTGGTGTGGGCACCGCGGGGTTGACGGCGTATCAGACTATCGCGCCGTATGTCAAGAGCGGTGATAAGGTGTTTATAAACGGTGGCTCGGGCGGTGTTGGACTCTGGGGTGTTCAGATTGCCAAGGCGTTGGGATGCTCTGTTACAGTGTCGTGCTCAACTGGAAAGGCAGATCTGTGCAGAAGCTTAGGCGCGGATGATATCATCGACTACAAGACCAGCGATGTTATCGCTGAGCTCAAGAAGCGCGGTCAAGTGTTCAGCCACTGCGTCGACAACGTGGGTGACGCACCGCCCAATCTCTACGCTTCATCAAATGACTTCCTCCTCCCCGGCAGCAGCTTTGTCTTCGTGGGCGGTCACGTCTCGGCCAAGAGCGTTCTCAGCTTGACGACAAACCTGGTACGACCTTCGTTTCTGGGCGGTGTAAAGGCAAAGTTTGTTACGTATGCTACTGCGAACAAGAAGAAGGATCTGGATCAGTTGAGGGATTGGCTGGTGGAGGGCAAGGTCAAGACTGTGATTGATTCGACGTTTGGGTTCAAGGAGGCGGATAAGGCTTTTGAGCATTTGAAGAAGGGGTCTAGTGGTGGTAAGGTTATGATTCATGTTGAGTAAGGATGGGATGGGAATTGTGATACCATGGGCGGGCGTTTTGTTATTAGTTGTAGACTATTTTACAGTAATGTACTTGTTTGCTTGCGACTGTCGTTACGTTTGTGAGGTGCCAGCCGTTTTGCGACAACGTTGATACTTGTATCACTGCCATATCGATGTAGAGACACCAGCCGGAGCCTTTAGCGAGACTCCATAGGGTGATGCGTGAGGTGTGCAGAGCCGGCCCGTACCAATCGTCATCGCATACCCAGTTGAGCCTGGGCTTTGCAGGAGATGGAGATATGAGAGCATTGCCGACAACCGGGGCGAATTGTTTGAGCATGGTCTGCCTTTCGATGACCAGATGTGAAGTCCAGTCTCAGCCTGCAGGGCTGTCGCCTAGTCCCCCCAATAACGATGTGAGAGAACTGCGCAAGTGTCTCGTCCTGGACGATGAGAGCACCCCCAAGCAGGGCCACCCCTCAATCCTGATAGATATCCTCAAATATCCGTCCTCTCACGTCCCCAGCCCAGCAGCAAACTTCTTCGCAACCCACGAAGCACCATGCTCCTCATACTCCGCCTTCGTAACAGCCAACCTCTCAATATCCACATGACACGCCAGATTCGCACCCCCAAACCAAGTATGCGTCACCGGATCCGCCGGCCTCGCAACCCTAACGATGCAATCATCCGGCACCCTCTGCACAACCTCCTTCTGCAGCCTCTGAATAAACCCATCAAAATGTGTGTTCCCACCAACAACAATAATGTTGGCTAGCAACGCGGGCCAGAGTCCTATGGGAAGCTCTTGTAAAGAGTCGTACACGAGGTCTGCGAGACCGGGCTGGCGGATCCCGGCGTCAGTGGGGTTGAAGAGGATCTCGGGGACGGTGAAGCGCTCGTTGCGGAGGGTCAGGGCGTCTTCTTCGGATTGGGCGGCTAGTTTTCGGGCTTTGGAGTGTCGCGCGGGATCGTAGTCGACGAGGGTTCCTTTGAAGCGCGTGTGAAAATCGGGGAGGATGTAGTCCTTGGCGATACCGCCGCCGGACAGATAATCTGGTCGACGCTCGCCTCTCGTTCCCTTCCATGACTTTTCGAGATCGGCGTTGAAGTCGGCGGAGACGTAGCACGATAGTTCTTTCATCTCGTTGACGATGTATGTGTCGTTACGCATGTCGAAATGTCGCAGAGAGATTAATCGTGTGAGGTAGTTTGTCAAAACCTTGCCGCCGACGTCTAATCGTTTGATCGCGGATTGTAACGGTTGGCCGCAAAGGACTGGCGTGATGGTTGTATGCGAGTATCCGGAATCGATGACCATGACGGCTTCGGCGGGGGTATTAGCGACCGTAGGAGCCTCTTGCGGCGTTCGAAAGATATTCTGCACATCGTGATACGCATTAAACGTCGACCCTGTCGCAATCAGCATCCTAACCTCATTAGCCCCTCGCACAGCTTACCTATGCCCCGATAATAACTCTCAAACCCATACTCCTCAAAAACAATCTGATCGCAATTCGCCTGCAGAATCGGCAGTCCATTCGGCGGCTCAGCGAGTATCAACCTCGCATCCTTAGGCTCAAACTCCTCCCGTTCAAAAATCTCCCTATCCCAAATCTCCTTCTGCGCCTCCCAATTCACAATGAACCCCTTCTCCACAGGTCTTCGGAACTGTATCTCGCCAAAGTCGCGACACTTTTCTAGCTCGGATGCGACGTAGACTTTGCGCGTGCGGTCGCGGGCGATCACGTTGGGGATGATTCGGGGCTCGGAGGGGATGCTGGAGGAGTGGATGAGGCCGGCTTTTATGGTGGAGGCGCCGTTGTCGAGGACGAGGGTTGTTGATGGGCCTTTTGGGGGCGCGGGTTTAGGTTTGCGTGGGCCGGCCATGGTGGGATGGGGGATGAGCGGTGATGATGGGTTTTTGGAGTTGACGCGATGGGATTTGATGGGAGGGGTGTTACGTAAGCCATCATGAGTTGAAATCATGATGTGCAGTCATCTTGCTCTTGGCATGAGGGAGCTCAATGCTCACCAGGGAATTGACTTGCAACTTAATGTGTACTCAATTGATTGGTGAGAGGATATCTATTCTCTGTCCTACTTGGCTGGATATAGAATTCTCGATCGCAAGAAAGGCACTTCAAACCCTCTCACGTCTCCATTGTCGCCAACGTACAGCAACACTCTATCCAGAGGTTCACCACCATAATAAACCCAGTCCTGAATCGACCACCCGACACAGCTCGCCTCTTCAATCTCGTTCCCAGGAAGATCCGTTTCGAAACCAGATTTGAGCTCAGGCCATATATGCCATACCTCCTTCGTAACGTATTCCCCATCTAATGTCGCATTCTCACGAAGCTGACTGGGAAACACTCGGATCTTGGGTCCGACTTTAGGAAGAAAATCGCCCAAAGTGAGACCCCATATATCTCTAAGACTGGAGAGGATGTCTGTACCGTTGCGATGAAGTGACGCCAGAATCATCGAGTCCTCGTCCTGCTCTAGTGCAGTCTCAATCAGATCATCCTCGTTATCGCTCCTGTACCTCTGCTCATATCTCTTTGCTTGCTGACGCGATACTTCATCCGCAGCGGCAGAAAATATAGAAAGCATAGCATTCGTAAGAATAGGCGCTGCCTTCATCGGACCGGCAGTCAAGATGATGACCGCCAAACCATAGTCATCAATAAAGCTGAGTTGACTTCTGTAGTTCTGGGCACCGCCACTCTTACCGTAGACAGTAACAGCATGAGGATGCTCTGGTGCGAGGCTTGATAGACGCAGTATTTCCCAAGGCATGCCAGTCAATGTGTGTGCATTGCCTGCAAAGGCACTGGGCTTGAGCCAGCCGTTGATCTCGGTTGAAGTCATGTTCAGGGTTCGTGAGAGCAGGGCATATGAGAATCTGGAGAGATCAGAGAGAGAGGATACTAATCCGCCTGAACTAATGACAGTCAGTACTCTAAAAGCAGCTTTTACATGCTGAACTCACGGAGTGTTCAATTTGTAGTCTGAGCCCCAACTGCTATCCCCAGGTGGAATTACCGCTTTATCGTCATCGCCAGGCGAAGAATAAGTGTTATTCATATCCAGGGGACCTGAGATAGCTTCTTCAATTAATTGTGCATAGGTCTTACCGGTATACTCCTCAAGAGCTAAGCCGAGGATGACAAAGGCCATGTTGGAGTATGCCGGTCTCTCGTTGGGAGCAGTCTGCGGGTAAGACTCTCTCATTCCCGAAAAGATCTCTGACTCTAGTTAGCATAGATCTCAGTGGATAGTTATGAGTTCTTTGTACCTTGCCCTGTGCAAGCCTTGTTGAGACCTACAACACCACATGGCGGATAGTCGTCGTCTTCAATGGCGGGAAGGCCGTATGCAAGGAAGACTTCCCTGAGGAGATAAAAGTCCGAGAATCCATCTGAAGCTACTTAATACGCTGTAGTTAGGTAGAGGAGGATACCTACAGTTCACTGGTGTACCACCCAAGTACGAAGCCAACATCCTCAAAGTCACATCCATCCACTGGATCTTGGACTTGCCATCAAGTCCTGGAAGATACTTCGCAACCGGTGCATCAAGATCCATACCGCTCTTTAGGAGCACATAATCTGTAAAGACCTTGGTTATGGACCCAATTAAGTACTGGGAGTCTCTGTCCAGTGTCTTTGTGCCCTTTGTGTTGGCGGCTGCGAGGTAATGGTACTCCCATATCGGCACACCAGGGTCGTCTTGATCTGCGCTTACAACTGCAAGTGAGAAGGAGACATTGTTGGTAGGCCATCCTGCAGTGATTGAGCCTGCGAGAGCTGCGTTGAGAGCTTCGGTCAAGCTGGTGGCTGCAGCTTGGAAGATTGGAGAGTTGGTGAGGGCTGTTGGACGTGGAAGAACAGGGCCTTCTGGACGACACTTTAGTTCTGCTGAAGTGAAATGAGCCGTTAAAGAGAGAAATGAAACGATTGAGTATGTCAACTTCATGATTGAGGCCTTCTGACGGAGGCTGTTGTACATAACTCTTGTTGTCATTCATCGTGTCGACAAAGCAGAGCTCTTATACGTTCCATTTCATCTCCCATGAAGACAATCAACGACCATTCGCGTCAAAAATACGAAATACGAAACAAATACATCTTCAGATCTATCGTCATTCAATACTGAGATCTCAGAGGCAAGATCTAGATGATCGACACGGCAGTTGTAAGACGGCGTCGCGCTAAAGCAAGGGTGAATGCGAGATACGGTGCACATCCCCCATATTATTCTCTTGGCCCTGCACCACTTCTCTCATCATAACAGAAAACAGTCATCTATTCATAATGGCCACCTAAATCTTAGGCGTGTCCATGGCACTGGGTATCAACCTCCACCGCACCGCTGTCTCATCCCTCGGCACAACCCCCATATCCTCAACCCGTCTCGCATTCACAAAATCAGGCCCTCCGCTCCCCCACGCATAATCCTTCCACTCCCCAAGCGCAGGCCACATCTTTTCCCTCACAAGACTCTCAATCTTGACCTTGCGCTGCGTCGCTTCTTCATCGCCTACGAGGCCTACCACGCTCGTCCACAGCGCCCACGTCTCTTCTAGCTCGTCTACGCTGGAAACGCCCATGACGCTTACGCCGAGACGGCCTGTGTCGCTGGGATTTACCCTCGTGCCGAACCGTGAGCCCACGCGCGCCCAGTTCTCGAGCGCCCACCGGATGGCCACTTCTTCGAGGTGCTCGCCTGAGTCTTGGGCGATGCTGGAGAGCTTGGCGCAGAGGTCGCGGAGTTCTTCGGGGGCGGGGTGCCATGCGCGCATGGGGCTGTTGTCGATGCCGCGGGTGGTTAATAGTCCCATGCCGAGCATGCTGGCGTTTGGCACGCAGTCTACGCCTGCTGCTTGGAAGCGATCTAGCAGTGCCTTGTTGCCCAGCTGGCTGTTCTGTACGCAGAAGTTGCTGTACGACATGACAGCGTCTAACGGCTCTCCAGTCTCGCGCAAGATCATCTCTGCTAGGGACGCAAGCGTATCAACCGGATATCCACTGATTCCGACATAGCGAACAAGACCCTGATCCCTCAACCTTCGCAGCTCCGTAACAGCAGCGAGAACCTCCTCTGGCGAAACAAACTCCACATCATGTGTGTACACAAGATCCAGATACGAAGTGCCCAGCCGTTCAAGACTGCGACAAACACTATATCGGATCCAAGCGGGCGAGTAGTCAAACTCATCGCCCGCGATGCGCCCAGCTTTCGTGATGAGGAAGTAGTTCTCCCGCGGCGGAGGAGGCGTTAATTTTCGCAGCGCATCGCCGAGGAGGATCTCGGAGGGGCCGTAGTAGGGCGATGTATCGAAGCCGAGGATGTTGTGGGCGAGGGCGCGGCCTACAATGTCCGTGTAGGGCATGTGAGTTGGATCGGGATGGTATTGGTGGTTGAACGTTGCAGTTCCGAGGATGAGGGGAGGGATGACCTCTGAGAGAGGTTTTCTTTCGTCGGCCATGATCAAGAAAGAGATGTTATCGCGAAGTGAAAGGAAATGCGCTTGCGAACTAGATCTGGAAATCTTGGGTCCGATATTTTTGCGGCTTTGGAGTTTTCGGGTAGTGGAGGTGCTCGGCGATATCGGGATCTGATAAAAAAGCACAGAATCACAGCACGAAAATCACTGAAGAGAAAAAGATTCCCATGAGGCCAACATATCTATCACGGAAGAGAAAACAAGGGTCCGTTAGTAATTTCAAGGGTCGCCCCTTATCGAGCGATCTACCGCCATTAAGCGCGATCGCGAGCGTATCTGTGTCACTCTATGATGAATCATTATCAACAAGAGAGGGAATTTCCCGCCCGACGGACCGACAGGACCAAAGCAAACCAAACCTGAAAGAGAAGTATTGGACCGAGTACGTAATTTGCGCATTCGGTTGCGCCATTTGACGGATCTGACCTGTCAAACGCGCACGTTGTGAGATTGAAGGCTCAATGGAGGTATAGAAGAGAGGGGAGTGATGGTTTTAAGGTGAGCGATCAGCATTGGAATAATGAAACAAGGTAGATAAGATCGTGACCCCCAAATGAAACCCCCAAAATGAGTGGATTCACCAACTTGTTCTATTCCCGTTCCATTACCTGTTTCTATCGGATCTACTTTGTCTCCGAGCGGGGAGGGAACTGGGGTGCAGCGAGTGGTTCGAGATGGTATCGTGCCATATCTCATCTGAGTCGACTTATTCAAGATTGGAGCAGGGAAAAAGTGGTATGATTCCAGGAGCCAGTCCTTATCAATTATTGAAAGCAAAAAAAGTGGCGAGTATCCTGAAAAAAGAGTCGAGTTTCATCCCAATTCATATTTTACGCCCCGACTCCAAAAGCAGCAAAGAAAAAACAACAAGAGTGGAAAATCCGAATACGCTTCATCATGACGCCTCGCTCAGTCCACTTTCCAAGGGACTCCATTTCATTTTCAGGGACCTTGTAGATGCGCCAAGTCATTTGGTTCCTATGATCAGATGTGAGGTTGCATTGGCCCTTGGTTGACACATGTCATTCATGCGTGGTGCATCAGACTCGTCTGAGACCGCGACCTCGACAGAAACACCCTGTGAAGCAAGTTAGATAATTAAAACGAACTGAGATAAGAATAACATACAGTCGCACTAGAAACAGTCAGTAAGAATATTGTTATGTGGTAGATTAGGGAAACTCACAAAGGCGCTTGATGATCCTTCGTTGTGAATGAGACAGTATCCGCCGCCGCACTTTTTGCAAAACTTTTGCGTGCGCTCAATACAATCGTTGCACTAGATGCAATTAGCTTCCAAATTAAATAACAGTAAGGTGTAGTGCGCACATTGATGCCGCATTCCCAGCAGCTTCGCGAAACATGTCTCTTCACATCATCACCAGCATAAGGATGATAACACGTCTCACACCACCACTTATTACACGCAACACAGAACCTATCCCTCAAGCAATCAGCACACCTGGGCACGAAATCCTCATGTCCCGGGCGCGGCGTCGTGGCAGCCTGCACGGATGACGAGAGGATCGGCGGCGGAGTTAGGAGCGGCAGCGAAGAGCAGTGCGTCCCAGCCGTCATGACATCCTCTGGCGCCTTGCCACAGCCCGCGCAGCCACCAACGGCGAACGTAGCGACCGCTGGGCTGCATGGCGAGGAGACGCTGCAGGACCCAAAGGCTGGCGAGCTGGCGTGGCGGGGACCCTGGCAGAGCACTGCGTCGAAGGAGATGAGGCCCTGGCAGGCGAGCAGGCACTGAGCCCAGTCATCCATGTCGCTGGTGCTGTTGAGAACACGGCCCTTTTTGGACCACCATGCATCAGCAGAGTCCTGGGAGTTTTCATCGCAGGGCATGGGGCCGAAGACGTAAACTGCCTTGAGTCGTGGGTTCTCTGGGCGGGAGCTGCGACAGGCGTATGCTAGCGCTGCGCGAAGCTTGCCCTGGTTCAGGTTATTGACGCCGCGGATCGAGAGCATGCGCACGCTGTATGACGGATCGTTGATGATCTCATGACACAGCTCAGCTGTGACGGAGAGTCCGTCGAGGATTAGGGATTGGACATCACGAAGAATATCGCGTTGTCGTAGGGTAGAGAAAATGCCCCTCAAGGGCCCGGCGTAGAAGCTATGGATCCTGTAAGCTAACAGCCGTTTTAAAGTGGTCGCAGCGCAGAGGACAAGGGTATAGTGGGCACAAGCAGTGGGTGAACTCACTCATCCTCAGTCAGGTAATCAGAAAGAGTGACATTATGCCAGACTGCGAGATTGCGCTCTGTTTCTTTATGGGCATCTTCGCAATGCGCTGTCTTGACCCGTGTAAGATCGATGTGACGAAAGGTACCGGGCGTTTGGTGCAGGAGGTATCGAATATCGCGACAGGTTGCGGCGAGGTTCAAAAGGCCTGATACGGGAAGGTAGGGAAGGGTGTGACGAAGGACGAGAGAGTTGTATAGAGTGTCAAAGAGGGTCAAGCCCTTTGTTTGGATCTGAGTGATCTCTGCGCGCGTTTGGTGGTCGACGATAACTTGGCTCATGTCAGGCTGGCATGAGTATTACAAAAGATAGGTATTCAATTATGAAGCAGCCCAACTGGCAAGGAGGGCTAATGGGGGGATATAAGGGGGAAAATGATAGAGGAAGAGAGGAGGGTTGGTGGTGAAGGATATATAGTTACTATATACGGAGTACGCATGTTGAGACAAGACATGAGGGATGGGCCGTGTCATGCCAGCGGCCAAAGCGGCAATGATTTACTGGGAGCAGATTTGGTCTGGGGGAGATACTGCATGCACCGTTTGGGTGGGATGGGGGAGGACATGACATGGCCCGGGATAATAGACGAGATGGGCTGAGATGAGATTGGATTGGCGAGCCAAGTTCAGGTGGCTCGGAGGGTTTGACGTTGTGAGTCAAGCTACATTAACATTACACAAGCTTGTTAGTTGACAAGCCTGGATGATCAAGTGGGGACCTTTTCTCAACAACACCAAAAGAATATACTACATAAAAAAAAAGACGTTCCGGCTGAACCGGATACAGAATAACGGCATGCATGAGTGTGATGGGGGATCGGCCCGTGTGAGCAGTCGATGTGGGGATTGGATGCATCGTCCAAGGTGAGAGGAATCGGCCAGAACTGATGATATCTTGACAAGATGGCATCACCAAGCAAGGTTGGGGGATCTATCTTATCTCGAGAGGCGCACCATTCAATAGCTGAGCTTTGCGGCGGGAGCTAATGAGCATGGGTAGGTTGCGTGTAGGGGTCCTATGTAACTCGACCTCTGTGCCGTAGATCAAAAGAGCCCCCTTTGGCGGGTAAAATGAGCTGTGTCACATTGGAGAGAGGGAAAGGTGTACAGCTACCCTGATCAACATACCAGGTGTTTTGCAGATCCTACATTTCGGTGTCCGAGATTGCCAAGATGATGAACCTTTGTTGAAATGAGTGTCAATTCAGGGCAATTAACTAGTTCAGTGGGAAGAAAGCTTGGAACTGGTGGTGTCAAGCTCTGTATATCTCGTCGGTCCGGGGATGCATTGCCGGGTCTCTCATCATGACCGCTTTGAATTCAGCCATCATGGATGGATTAGGTTGCGCTGCATTTGGCCAAATTCTGTGGGGGTCAAAACACCAACTCTGTTTCACTCAGAGTCGCGGACTTGTAAGAGCGGTGAATAAAAAAAGAAGAAACTCTCTGTTTCGATCGACCATACAGATTTGCCAAGACGGATCTGCTGTGTGATTATGGCTCTGTGCCGTGTCTGGAATTACGCGTAGTTTTGTTCAAGCCACGTTGATCACTGAACAACAAATACCACTGCCGACGCTGCTACGTGTAAAGTGAGGCGGCATTCTCCCCGGACTGCACGGAGTGGAAACGAATGTCTCGAACAGGGAGAGATGAATAGTCTGTAGTCTAATTTTAACCATGATATTAAGAGTGAGGCATTGTCTGTGCTTTGAGTCAACTCATGATACGGATCTGCGAGATCTAATGACAGCTCTGATACCAAGTGCGTACGAGATGGGCAGCTTGTCAAAGCGAGATGTCGGTGTTTTGTTAGTCCGTCGGAGATCGGAAATCCGATTATGTAAGGCTCGTAGGCAGCTGAAATCTGATGCGTCTGGCTTCTGGACGATGCTGGAAGAACGTCGCCGAAAGAGCTGACTGAGCATCGCCGCTGAGAGTCTATTTCTCGTGATTCAGTATCTGAGTATTAACGACTTTTTAGATTTCAAGCGAAAAATAGTTTTAATTGATCTTGTTTTCTATCTCTGTTTCTCCTGTCGCTTTTCGTGCTTGATCGCCACTACGTAATTGCACCTTATCAGACCCCCACCAAATCATCACAGACCCTCACATCATAACTTCTTCACATTACAGCCCAATCATGGAAGAGCCTGCATCCCTGCGCTGGTCGAGCGCATTACCCGTGATAAGTCCCTCTGCCATAGCGACCAAGAATCTTCGCGGCGACAAGATTCTTCTTCCGCAATCTGCTCTTGAACAACTTCTAGCCGCTGCGCGATCTCGACCTTTGACAACGACTGCTCGATCAGATCCATGGTCATATTCTACGAGCGATGCCGATACCGCACAACAACTACCGAATCCTTTAATATTCCGACTTGTGAACCCGAAGAATAAGAATGCTGTGTTTGCGGGTATCAGGGAGTTTTCGGCGTCGGAGGGAACGTTGGGGTTGAGTCCGTGGTTGACGGAGGCTTTGGGCATTCAAGAGGATGAATGCGTGTCGCCGAAAGAGGTGATAGATCTGGAACAAGATACAGTACAGGAAAGCGAAAGAATGGATTTAGACGGTATTCAGATCAAAGTCGAGGCGCGACAACTTCCTAAGGGCACTTACGTTCGACTCAGACCTCTAGAAGCAGGCTACAACCCCGACGATTGGAAACCACTACTCGAGCGACAATTACGAGAGAACTTTACAACACTAAGCAAAGGGTCGATGCTGGCGGTTAAGGGTGCGCGCGGGGAGGAGTTTAAGTTGCTCGTGGATAAGGTCGCTCCCGAAGGAGACGGCATCTGCGTCGTAGACACGGATCTCGAAGTCGATATCGAAGCTCTAGACGAGGAACAAGCGCGGGAGACGTTACGACGAATCATGTCTGCGCAAAGAGGAACTACGGATGGAAGTTCTACGGGTGGTGAGATTGATATTTGGAAGGCTGTCGAGGGACAGGTCCTTGAGGGTGAATACGTGGATTACGTGCTTCCGTCGTGGAATAAATCGCAACCTCTTGCGATTGAGCTTACTACCGCTGAAGATGAGGATGCGCTAGATTTGTTTGTTACACCGAAATCTTCGCGACAACGAGCGCTGCCACGGGAAAGTGTCCATGTATTTGGGGACTTTTCACCGGCGAGTGATGGGGTCAAGAGGATTGTGATAAGCCCTACGAATGTGGAATTAGAGGGAGCGGAGCAGATCACGATATCGGTGCATGGATATAGACATCCAGACGTCACACAACCTCCCAGGACACTGCAGTATTCCCTACGAGCCAAGGTGGATTTACAAGACGCCAAGGACAAAACGAATGGGCTATCCAATGGGGCCGGAGAACAAGAACACTCTCCTGATGAGGAGCAGTGTAGTAACTGTTTACAATTCGTTCCGAAGCGGAGCATGGTTCTACACGAAAACTTCTGTCGGAGGAATAACATCGTTTGCCCCAAGTGCAAATCTGTGTTCAAGAAGGGCTCTCCGGAGTGGGAAGCGCATTGGCATTGTGAAAAGGACAGTGCGTTTGGGAACTCGACAGAGAGTAAGGCGAAGCATGATGATATCTTTCACACGGAGCGACAATGTCCACACTGCGAGTTCTCGACGAATTCGATGGCTGATTTGGCGAGGCATCAGACGAGCGTGTGTCCTGGGAAGTTCATCCTCTGTCGGTTCTGTCATCTCGAGGTTCCGCAAGAAGGCGATCCATTCAATCCCAGTCCAGAGGTCGTTCTCTCTGGGTTAACGGCGCACGAACTCGCTGATGGTACACGGACAACAGAGTGCCATCTCTGCGACAAGATTGTTCGTCTGAAAGATATGGAGACACATCTGAAGCATCACGAACTCGACAAAGTATCCCGACTCAAGCCCCCAATCTGCCGCAACGCCAACTGCGGAAGAACAATGTTCGGCGTCGGATCAAGAGGCCAAGTCCGCCAAACCGCCTCCACCGACCAAGCCTCCAACTCCATCGGTCTCTGCTCAATCTGCTTCGGCCCCCTATACGTGAGCATGCACGATCCGGAAGGCAAAGCCCTCAAGCGCCGCATCGAGCGCCGCTACCTCGGACAGCTCATGACAGGCTGCGGAAAGTCACACTGCGCGAATCCATGGTGTAAAACCGGTCGCGCAAACGCAGGTCTTGAGCCGAAGCCTTCCAGTGCGAGGGAGGTCCTCCCGCTGGTGAAGCCGCTGCTGGGCGACGTGACGAACATGGATGCGCCGCTGTGGTTCTGCACTGATGAGGGGAGCCAGAGGGGGAGGAAGTTGGCGGAGATGATGGCGGAGGAAGGGGTTTGGGATGTTGAGTGGTGTGTTGCTGCGGCGGAGGCTGAGAAGGGGAGTTTGGAGAGGATGAGGGATTGGTTACAGGCCTGGGCGCCTACGAAGTAGAGTTTTGATGATTATGATGATGATGATGAT
>JAAQRH010000305.1:0-13432 GCA_013186785.1 Fusarium pseudonygamai
GTTGGGCATAATTGAAGCACCGCAGACCATGCTGCAGACGCCCGAACGTTTGGCGAGTTTGAAAGTTATTGAAACGTACATCAATTCTTAGTTGCAAATCACCACGGATGATTGGGATGCCACTCTTGGTGGGCATACCTTGCTTGGAACATCCAGGGACCAAGCACCCCTACCTCACATCCTGAGGGTTGTCGGGTTTGGTCTGTTCGTTTAGATACTCAGCCTTCTAGAATCCTTCTGATGGGCCCCTGACTCGGGATCCCTGACAGCTATAGCTTTGACGTCTTTTGGCGTCGGTGTTGACTGTTAGTCTGAGGCGTGTGCTACAGACTATTGACACCAGTGACTGGGAATATGCTGAGCGTGATCTCTTGGTCAGCATAATCTGATTGACTTCAGTATACAGGCCCCAGCAGCTCGGTGGAATTCTCTACACGGAACAGCAACTAAGATGCGTCAGAGGTTGTTGTAGCGCAGGCTATATGTTGTGTAGCCACATAGCTTTATCAACTATGACCAGTCAACATGTTGCATCGCATGAAGGTCACCGAATACCTCAGCATGGGACCAATGGCAGAGGGTCGGTCGCGACGCTGCAAGGTGTCATTGACAAGCGGGCTGTTTGCCATTTTTGAAAGTTATCACAAATCATACTGTCTGACAGCTTGGCTGCTATCTGAAAATGAGGAGTATCGTGGCGCTCACAAATCACTGGCTGGTTCATGCATGCTTGGTAACCGGAGTGGCAGAATTCAATGCCATGGCAATTCGCCTGGTTCAACACCAGCATCGAGATTGTCGTGTTTTCTATTGATAGTCAAGGCCATCACACAACCCTCGTGCGCTGGCAAATATCAACTCCACATCTCGAACATATTGAGGATATTTTCGACTTCAGCCTTGCCGATCTCACCACGCCGACGTCTAGGCACCTACGGCACAGCATATGAGATGTACAGTACGTGCCCAATTGTCGGGTCAGCTGGCTGTGTCCTGTATGTAGGCTGACGAGTGCAACCTTGGAACCCTTAAGACGATGAACAGTAATCCTAGGGTACCCATCGAGCCGCTCTCCTGCATCATCTCATTTGCTGTGAAGTTTGTGTTGGTGGTTGTGCTGGCAAAACCATTGATGGGTGCTGCCATATGTGAGCCCTGATCGGCCATTCGTATGGTCTTTTGTTAAAGGTTGTGTCTGGAATCGCTAGCCCTGGCTCGGGCCGGCCCCATGGGTCGTCTTACATAGGTGATCAGTCATTTTTGTTGGCAAAGGTGGTCACCCTACTTCGAAATATCAGTTCGGGCTGGACTGTGTGAGAGTTTGCGAAGCCAGCACCTCGCATGCCGTTCCTGGTGAGTTGCAGACGCTGCGGCACGACAAACATAGACAAGATCGGAAGGGCGTGGCGCGGCATCGTGGCCATGATATGGTGCACTCGATATCAACATCGCGTGAGAGGCCATGGTGTGGTTCATATCTAGCATCACGTATAGATGCAACAACCCTCTATGCATGTGCCTTTTGAGGGATAAATGTACGGTGCTGCATAGGCCGCCTTTTCATCATGAGACCAATGATGCATAGTCGAAAGCACCAATTCACAGAGCCATGGCGTCGAGCTCAACGATGCTGACTGGATATCACAATTCATGGTGGTACTGAGAACACCTCGTGCGAGGAGAAATGATATCAATTTAACACTCTGTCAGCTGAGTCTACCTCTGTTTGTCTCCCTTTGACGACATGCAGGTGAGTTATCGCCGACATGGCTCGGCAATATTCACAACTCATCAGTCAGGCGTCATGCTTGGTGATGCAATAGAGCACATGTCGTTGGAATGGTTAATCAGCCTCACCACCACAGATAGTCATTCTGACTGTGCTGGCATGCCACGTCAACTCACTCAACAGGCAACGGTTGAAGGCCGTCTATTCGAGACTAGTTTGGTAACTATTCGACGGTCCGACACTGACTGAACTAACGCAGAATGGGCTCTGTTTCGCAATGATAGACATACCTAGCAGCGTACTGTGATCCTACGAGTCGTATAGTGCAGGATCAGCCCCTATCTATTTGTTGTACAGCAGAGTTTACTATTCATGAGGATTCGGCATTTACTTTGTCAGACAACAGGGTCGATGCATTGATTAATCTCCCACAGGCTGACAATACCGGGGCCTCACGCCATCACTCGCATATTCATCTGGTCACGTTTCACGGGGCGAAGACCAGTCATTGTCTGAGTTTTTGAAGACATGGACATGGCAAGTTCTGCGCAAGAAGTAAAGACAGAGAGAGTGGTAGGGTTCCCCTTACTACCGCGAGATGTGAAACGGCGAATTTGGTCCCGAGTAGCTGGTCCTAGTGCGGGGGTAAACCTTGTAGGTACATATGTCTAAATAAGTCCGTTGGATGACATCGACGGTTGTTTGGGATATACATCTATTTCGGTCGGGGCTAAGTACATGACTTGGGGGCCATGTCTAAACGTATCCACGACGCAAACGAATTACTCGAACAAGAAGTTGCCAAAGATGGGGATTTCATGGATATTCCCTACTCCCACGGGGGCCTCGGAACAGTTCAGAAAACTTGTTCTGAGAGCTATGGCCCGGATGGTTTCCCCGGAGCTTCTGGAAAACATCCGCAGAGACCCACGAGTAAGAGCTCAGGCCCCAACTCATCTCTTCATATGCTGAGACAAGGCCAAATGTCCCAAGAGGAGTCTGAGGGAGATGGAAGGGGCCTCATCTCACCGGGGGTCCAACTCTGACACTCAAGTGAGAGTCTGCCCAGCCAAGCACAGGCACAACACCAACACCGAAAGGCATGAAACCCAGCCTCTTGAGATCCTCCCGCCTTGAATCCTTTTGGACCTGTGCGGCATTGTTTGATGCTTGTGGTCCAATCTTCTGACGCCGTTTCAACCAACTGTCACTGCCGCTATGCTATGCTATGCTCAACAATGCCATGCTACGTGGACCTTCTTCTGACCTCTGCTTCGGTCTACGGGACTCGGCAGCGGATCGCCCGCGGCTTCAACGAATATGCTATTCATGGATATGGCTTCCGCATATGCTGCATGTTTCATTTCATGCATGCTTGCTCGCCGGCCATCGAATTTACGCACATGCCTTCGTTGTTGAGACCAACAAACAGCAACCAACATCAGGATTTGGCATGAATTGACTCATCACCGAGATTTCACCCGAATGTTGGACAAAGTTTGCCTCGTCGGTGAATGCGCTGGCACAAGACATTACACAGGGAGGACCTAGGTTGAAATGCGCAATCTTTCCTGCGACTACCCGTCTATAACCCACCGTCAGAGCCATCATGTCCGCTTCTCTCCGATGAAGCATCCTACAGCTGCTGTGCCATGCTCGTGCCCCCTTTCACTGGCTCTCCTCTTGTCTTGGAGATATCCACGTCCGTCTTGGCATGCTTGGTCGTCATACCAGTCAGGAAAACACCCTCTTACAGAAACTCATCCGGCCGACATGACGTCGCGACATCTCGGCAGCTGCCTCATGCTGTGCTCTCTGCTTTTGTGCTCCTCCGCTTGTTGCCTTGCTGCGTGTTTCAATTCAGTCAGCTCACTTGGTTATGGTACGATGGGAAACTCGACCGATGCCTATTGTTTGTGCTACGAAGGTGAGAAAGGCGGACTGAGTTTGTGGATTGTGATATGTCGTGCTGAGAGGTCATTACGCGAGGTCATCTGTCAAGGACAAGGTGAGTTAGACTGTCAGATGAGTCTGCTTCTCGGTGCCTGTGAGTTCTGGTTAGTTTCTGAAAGATGTGAAGTGAGGGGACCCCATTGCTCGTGAGGTTGTCGTCTGTGGTTGTGATAATGGATTCTCCCCCGTGTCAGCACAATCACCACAAACAAGTGGCCAGGGGTTCAAGATACTCGAATAACTCTGACTGATCTCTCAAGTGAATCAACATCATGTGTCTTATGGTCCTTTGTAGTCGCACAAGCAATTCTTGGCCTCACTTTTCAATGTGATTCCAGTATAGGGTAGTTCGGGTCTGAGGTGAGGTTCATACCATGAAAGTTACTCCTGAGATAGAAGCTTTAAAAGGTGCTAGCTTTATAAGAAAGAGATACTTCTGATATATAGAGACGCTTTGTTATCCATACGACTCAACCTTATTGAGCATCTGCGTGGTTTGTGTTGACGAGACGTGAACTTGCAGCACGAGCGACAAACTTGAATAAGATATGGACTCGACAAAATAGACACAGAGCAAGGCTTTACACGGCCAGAAATCACATATTTTATTTCTAAAGCGCCATAAATGCTGCATTTCTAAAATATCTCCCAAACAGCCCCCATCTCTACATAAAAATAGCTCGTCGCCCATCCAAAGGTGTAGGTTTGGACTGAATCTCACGAATGGTATCCCTCGTCCTCGAGTTCGCCTCGAAACTAGCCTCAATAAGGTCTATAACCTCAGATACCGAAAAGTACAAACTCAACTCGCTTTCGCACCATAGATACCGCACCTCATTTAGATTGCTCTGCAGAACCTCGCTCAGATACTTGAGACGTAGCCAGCTAGGGGCGTACTGAGCAGTCTGAGGGACCTCATCCTCCGACTTGGCGGTTCCAGTTAGGGTGCTGGGCAGGAAGAGGTCGTCGAGTTCAGTAGCTGTAGCGATTGTTTTTGCAATATTGTATGCCTCCTCTTGCCCGATGGATGACATTTCAAGGACGTCTGTGATGAGCTTGGTCGCGAGAGCCTCGGCGAGCGAACCCAGAGCCTGAGTCCAGACTGAACGAGCGAGGATAGGTTTCCAGACAGAAGCCATGGCACGGATGCGGCCTGTAGCCAACTCGACACAAGCATCCATCTCATCTTGCTGCATCAGGCTTTGCGCTCCACCAAGAAAATCTCGAAGAATCGTCTTTTGGATGTTCATCTCGTTGGCATAGCTGCGATTTGCGAAGGCTTGCAGGCTCTTGATGTCGTTGTCAAGCCGTAGCATGTTTCGCGCCCTAGGTGTCAAGTCTTCTCGCTTCTTCCAGCCATCTGCGAATTCGGAGAGCTTTTCTGCTAGATACATAGCATCGTTATATAGGAACCTGTCCTAGATTAGTTACGTACTCCGCAAGTTCTTGAACTGTCCTCACATATTGCCACCCTCACTTCTAGAGTAGTAGTGAGGTGAGATGGCCCTGAACAAGGCCAATGCAAATGTCGGAAGGCCAAATAGACCAGGCGCTGTAGCTGCGACAGGGGCATATTCCACATCATCCCTTGTTAGCGCAGCACCATCCTCCAAGATGGCGTAAATTAGTTCAAGGACAGGCTCAGGCATGGACGACACGCTATATGTCTCCTTCAGTACGAGCTCCCGAGTCTCCTCTTGGGAGTGAGGGGTTCTGCCCTTCGGTTTCGATGCCTGTACTGGCTCCTGGGTTGTGTCCTCGTCTCCCCAGCCCCAAGCAGCAGCACTATCATCTTCATCATCCTTTTCTGGGGCTTCTTTGGTGTCTTTGGCCTCGGTGTTGGTATCCTCCTCATCCCATCCCCATGCATCTGCTCCATCGTCTTCGTCAGCTTTCGCAGAGCCCGGTCCTTTTGAGACAGGCTGGTTCTGGCCTTCGGATTGCTCATTATCTTCCTCCCATGCATCACCCCAATCAGCCCCCCAGTCAGCAGCTTCGGTGTTTGCTGCAGCTCCTCCTGGCGTCTGTGTGATCTCTTTGCCTTCTGCCAGGGATACCATCTGCTTCTCAACCTTCTCAACCTGTTTTGACTCGCCAATTCCACCAAGTAACTTGGATCGGACAGAGTCGAGCGTTGTCTCACGACACTTTCCAAGCCATATTGACGGCGCATTGTCAACCCAGTTTTGTAAATCCGTGAAGCCCGTATATCCATGTTGAGTCAGAGACTGGCAGAAATCGCGAGCGCTCTTAATCATAGCCTGGAAGTTGTCCATCTCTTTCAGCGATGAAGGCACTGCAACCTCCAGCCACTCCTCGATAAGCTTGGGTATCACGTCTCCCATCATAAAGTTACCAAGTGATGGTAAGAGATCAGAAGGAAGTTTTTGGGCAAGAAAAGTGAAGGCCGTTTCTAGGTCGTTGAGTAGAGCATTGACTGATCTTGGCGCTTCCCCTGATAACTTGAGGACCTCTCCATCTGCCTGTATAGTAGGCAAAGTATCGTTTTTGACATTCATACGGGGAGATATGATTGCGGCATCGACGTTTCGCCATAACTGCTCCATGCGCTCATCAACCTCTTTGTAAGCCTGAAGGCCAACTACTGCCTCGGAGAGGGTCATTTGCTCATCTAAAACTTGTTAGCGGTAGTGGTGTTTGCGAGGCAGTTTCCTCACCCTCAACAGCGTTGTAAACGGCGAATTGGCGTGTTTCAATATCCGCATGAATCAATGTCTTCCATATATGGTCGAAAACCTCATGAACAGAAGACTTGAGCTCGAAACTTCGAACATTCAAAAGTTTCATGACTCGACAAGTTTTGCTTACACCAATTTGGTCAATTGCTTCCCATGACTCTGTGGAGTGGTGAGCATGATGTCGGCAAGGGGAAATTTATAACATACTCTCGAGTAGCCGCAACGAGTCTAATATGCGACGTTCATTTTTGGCAGCTTCGACTTCACTTAGCAGCTGATTGACACGTTTGATGCCTTGCAATGCGCCGTGCAGCTGTTGACTGTACTGGACTTCTCGATTCAAGAACTCGGCCTTTTCCTCCGCATCTTGAATCGCCTCGCCAGAAACATCAGGAGCTTCAGATTGCCGTTCGATCTCATTGGCCATCGCCTTGGAGCGGAATATGTCCTCCTGTAGAGTTTTTGAATTCCGTACCCAGGAATCAACATCTTGCTTTGTTTCTTGATTGATGGTGTGCAGCTCGGCCTGTGGGCGTCGTGAGCAACATAGCTGGTTGGAGTTCGTTTGAATAGAGTCATATTACCTCCAGATCTCGCTTGGCTTTCGCTAAAGCTTGGATCGCAGGTTGTAGGTTGGTTTCGGATACAGGAGGTAGAACGGAGATATCGGCGGGAAATCGACCTTCGAGGGAGAAAGCGACGAGAGCGTCGCTCAGCTGCTGCGGAGCTTGCTCCGTTGTCGCAGCCATCGTGATAGAGGAAGGTGTATTATCGTAAGAAGGTCGGGCAACGTTAGGTGAAGCTAGTTGTGTATCGTCGGTTTAGCACAACGGCTGCTGAGTTGTTCGTGGAGCGTAATAGCGATATGTGGCACTTGTGGGACTCGAATAGTAATTGGACAGCTCAAAGTTCAAAGGGAAAAATCAATATTCTCATGGCTTGCTGTGGGCTCTTGTCATGAGCTGTTGGTGTCTGTCGCAAGTTACCGTCGAGGATCAGCCACAAGCTGGCAACTTTCCAGTGCCGTCATGACAGCACTACAGCTTAGGTTCCCTCCCTGGCGCACCTGCCACGCTCCCACTGAAGCCAAGCACTAGGTGGCTGAACGTTGGCCAGTGCGCTTGGCGGTAGCACAGCCAATCAATGACGAGCACAAGCCACTTTAATGGATTGTTCATGAAAGCCCATCTTTGGCTTGCATTGTTCTTGAGGTCATGAATGGAAAGACAAGGACCGTGCCAACCAAAACTGAGAATGCCGATAGCCATTTGGCTTGTGCTCGCACCTAAAGTTGTGAGGATGGCGGAGGCTATACCCGGATAGATGCCTAGGTTTAATTCGTGCTTGTGGTTGATGCGGGAGGAAAAGATGCTAAAACAATGTTGGTAGCTACCATTCAATAAAATGTTTGCTCACATCCAATGTCAATGTCTTGTTTCAATCCCCTCTATATAAAGCATCTACCTATTTGAACATTTCTTCCGCATCCTCAGCCCGTCTCCTGTCGTATTCCTGTTACCAATCTACACCAAGTGCTACCTCGATAGCGGGGTAATTTTCTTCGTCAGGCCCATTCCCAGTAACTGATTGGACCCCTCCTCTCCTCGTCATTCTTACTCGCAGCAACCTACAGCCTTATCTTACGGTACTTAGGCAACAAATCTTTGAAGGTGAGTAAAGTATTTTCCTTGTGATCAGGTACTGTCTGCATTGCGTGTCACATATTTTGGTGGGTTTCTGCCTTGTCTGCTTTGTCCTTCAACCTTGTTTCTTCCTTGTCAATGTTCTTCTCTTGATGGCGGGGTCTTGTGTTTCTGTGCTGCTGTGTAACAGCAATTCATGAGAATTCGTATATCAGCATAACTCTGCCTGTTCCTCTGTATGAAGTTGGTTGGAACCCTCGCCTCTTCACTTCAGTTGGATGTCAGTCCGAGTTGAATTCTCAATAGTCGTCAGCTGCTTCTTTTTCTCATATTGGGAATAACTGTCATCGACAAAGCAGTTTCACTGTCGTGATGTCACCCAAAAACTCCAGTTCACGATATGTTGTTGCAGTGGTAGTCGCCCTGCTCAGCGTTATCGTCTATACCATCATGTCAAACGTTTCTCTTGCGGCTACCAGCATTGAGTTAGTCATGTCTTCTCTCATTGACACAGTTGCTTCTCTTGGTTGAACCCAATCATCGTCCGCCTGAATGAGCGCCACTCCCGATTCTTGTTTCCTCAACCGCTCACAGTCTTATAATATCCTGCCCGTCACTAAACTATCACGTGCTCTTACTATATAAGCCCGACTCTCATCCCCTATATCTTTGACTTCTCTCAACTTCTATATATAAGTAGTTTGCTAACTTAACAAGTTCTATTTGGAGCCTCGTAGGCCTCAAACACTTCAAGATGTCACCAGAACCTTCAAAGTCCCATTTCCGCAAGGTACAGAGCTTCAAAACGGACTATGCACCTTGCACAATCACTCAATATGTGTCAGACCGGAGTGGAATGCAGGTTGTTGTTGCTGACCGCAAGGGTCCTAAGCTCAATGGCTACTTCACTTTAGCCACTGAGATCTTTGACGACTCTGGCGCCCCTCACACTCTTGAGCATCTCGTCTTTATGGGTTCCAAGAGCTACCAGTACAAGGGCCTGCTTGACAAGCTGTCTTCTCGAGCATACTCCCACACAAACGCCTGGACTGCCACCGACCATACGGCTTACACACTTGAAACCGCCGGTTGGGATGGTTTCGCCCAGGTTCTCCCCGTCTACCTCGAGCATGTCATCTTACCTACCATTACGGATGAGAGTATCGTGACCGAGGTCTGGCACATCGACGGCGAAGGCAACGATGCTGGTGTTGTCTATTCTGAAATGCAAGCTGTGCAATTCCGCAGCTCTGAGCTCATGGATATCAAGGCCCGTCGTCTCCTCTATCCCGAAAACGTTGGATTTCGTTACGAGACTGGTGGTATGACTGATGCTCTTCGAGTTCTTGCCCCTGAACGTATCCGTCAGTTCCATCGGGACATGTATCAGCCCCGAAACCTTTGCTTGGTTCTTGTAGGTGAGGTCAACCAAGATGAGCTTATCCAGATCCTTGAAGAATTTGAAGAGTCTATCAAGGATGACATTCCTTCCCTTGATACCCCTTTCAAGAGGTATGTTGTATAATCATCAGAGAAATCTGCTTTGCTGACTGGTTACAGGCCCTGGATTGATTCCGCCCAACCACCAAAGATTAAAGAGACACAGATTGTGACCGTTGAGTTCCCAGAAGAAGATGAATCAGTTGGAGAGGTCCTCGTTGGTTTCTTTGGACCTAATTGCAACGACCTTATCCAATCATCTGCCCTTAATGTGCTTCTGACATACCTCTGTGGCTCTTCTGTCTCGATTCTTGAGAATGTCATGGTTGAAAAGGAGGAGCTTGCCAGTTCAGTCTCTTATTGGACCGACCCTCGACCTGACATGGTCATTTGGCTGCAGCCCACAGGTGTTGCTACCGAGAAGCTCGAGTTTGTCGAGAAGCGACTGTTTGAGCTTCTGAAAGAAGTTGCCTCGAAGCCTATTGACATGGATTACATGAGAGAGTGCATTCGTCGTGAGAAGCGTCAAGTCAAGTACCATGCTGAGACGTCCGAGTCTTTCTACGCTACAAATATCATCACCGACTACCTCTTTGGCAAGCGAGATGGCTCGACCCTCAAGGATCTGAAGGATTTGGAAGAGTACGATGTCTTGGAGAAGTGGGAGGACCAACAGTGGCGAGACTTCCTCAGCAAATGGATGGCTGATGCTCCTCACATCTCAATCCTCGGCAAGCCTTCCCATGAACTGGCCACCAAGATGAAGAAAGATGAAGAAGCTCGAATTGCCAAGCGCAAGGAGGATTTGGGTCCTGAAGGTTTGGAGAAGCTTGCCAAGCGTCTCGAAGATGCTAAGAAGAAGAATGATGAGCCCATTCCCGCCTCTGTGGTTGATCGCTGGGGTGTTCCTAGCACGGATTCTATCCACTTCATTGAGTCTGACACTGCTCGCTCAGGCCATGCTCGTGCAGTCGGTCTGGGTAGTGGTTCGGCACAGAAACTCATTGATGGTACAACTCAAGGCAAGCTTCCTCTTTTCATCCAATTCGAGGATGTTCCCACCAACTTTGTCCACATCACTATCCACATCGGCACCTCCCAAGTTCCCAATGAGCTCAAGCCCCTGATGCCAATCTTCAGCGACAACTTTTTCAACACACACATCATGCGTGATGGAAAACAAGTTGGCTTCGAGCAGGTTGTCATGGAACTTGAGCGAGACACTATCAGCTACTCTCTCCACTCTGCTCGCTACATCAGCGATCCTGACGGTATAATGATCCAGTTCCAGGTTGAGCCTGAAAAGTATGCTGCAGCTGTTGAGTGGATTCGCACCATGATGTTTGACTCAATCTTTGACCCCCAGCGACTCAAAGCCAGTGTCACCAAGGCTTTGGCTGACATCCCTGAGTCAAAGCGTGATGGCAAGTCTATGGCCAGCGAGGTCAACGCTGCTATTCACATGGAAAAGTCCTCACTGGCTGTTGCCAAGCGTGTGCTTGTTCGCGCAGTGTATTTGAAGAGACTCAAGAAGCTTCTTGAGAAAGAACCTGAGAAGGTTGTTGGTTGGTTCAACACTGTTCGAGACTCGCTTTTCACCTTCCAGAACCTCCGTTTCCTTGTCACAGCAAATCTCGAAACTCTTCCCGACCCATTGACTACTTGGGACACGCTATCTAAGTCTTTGACTGTTGCCGAGAACATGGTTGAGATTCCTAAGCCTGTGAGCTTGCTCAACGATGAAGGTCGCAATCCTGGATCAGTCGGCGCTATCATTGTGCCCATGACTACTCTGGAGAGTTCCTACTCAGTCTCGACAGCCCAAGGCCTGGCCTCCTTCGACGATCCTCGTCTCGCCTCCATCATGGTTGCCATTGGATATCTCGAAGCTGCTGAGGGTCCTCTCTGGAACGCTGTTCGTGGTGCTGGATACGCTTACGGCGTCTACTTCTCTCGGGATATCAACTCTGGTATCATCTCATACCATGTCTACCGCTCACCAGATGCTTATAAGGCTATCAAGGCCTCCAAGGAGGCCATTACTAAGATTGCCAAGGGTGAAGTTGAGATTGATCGCCACTTGCTCGAGGGCACCATCAGCCAGATTGTCGTTATGTTCGCCGATGAGCAATCTACCATGCCTAGCGCCGCCCAGCAGAACTTTGTCCAAGGTGTTGTCCGTGGTCTGCCTAAGGATTGGGGCAAGGAGGTTCTGCGACGCGTGCGAGCCGTTACCGAGGATGAGATCAAGACAGCTCTTCTTGAGACTGTCCTACCGTGCTTTGAGCCTGGCAAGAGCAATATTGTTGTCACTGCTGCCAAGATCATGCAAGAGGTTTGTTTCCCTCCCCATCTTTTCCGGTCGTTACTAACAAATTTCAGGGTATGGAGACAGCGTTCAAGGGCATGGGCTACAAGGTCCAGACTCATGAGCTTAGTTACTTCCACGATGATTACGGCCTGAAGCCTGAGGAGGGCGAAGAGGAAGAGTCATCTGAAGAAGATGAAGGTCTGGAAGGTTCTGAGGGATCCTACGATTCCGACGAGTCCTATGATGATTAGATGAACAAAATGAGTAAAATGTAGATGGCGCACAGGTAGACTCTGGGATCATCAAGAGCATATCGGTAGCAATGCCATGAATAGATAAGATTAAAAAAAAAGCACTTGTATTGTACAGTTGAGCCTGGTTCTATACGTGTCTAAGGGTGGCCGAGTCCTTTCTAGAAGACCAGCTCATACCAGCCATTTTCCTATGTCTAAAACACATTCCCAAAGAGACTGGATCCCTTATTCAGATGTAATCTAGTATAATCTTTTGCTGCATTTACAGCTCATCACGTCCGCTGGCCTTGACAACACCCTCCTTCTCGTTGTCAAGGGACTTGTCAGTGACACCCTCGGTGACACCCTCAGAGCCCTTCCAGCCGAGGGCCTTGAGGCGCTCAGACAGATGGGGGTGAGAGAAGTGGTAGCTGGCGTACATCCAATCGGCGTCCATGGTGCTGAGGTTCTGGATCTGGAGCTTGAGGAGAGAGCGGGCAAGCTCCTCGGGGTAACCGAGCTTCTTAGCGAAAGCATCGGCCTGGAACTCGAACTTGCGGCTGACAATGTGCATAAGCAGGTTGATGACGAGATCCATAGGAGCAAGAGCATCAGAGAAGAGGATGAAACCAATGATGATGGGGTGCTGGTTGAAGAAGCCGAATGAGGAGTACAGAGAGCGGTTGTTGATGAAGACCGAGAAGAGGAGGAAGATGTAGAAAGTGTGAGCCTGGGTCTGTGTTAGCTTCAAATAATTTGCCATAGAATCCACAAACTTACCTGAGAGATACCAAAGAGGCTGGTCGTGTGACCAAGCTTCCAGTGACCCAATTCGTGAGCAAGAACAGCAACAACCTCATCAGGGTCGCTCTTCTCAATGAGAGTATCGTAGATGACAATGTGCTTCTTCCAGGGAAGACCAAAGAAATAGGCGTTGGAGTGGGCGCTTCGCTTGCTTCCATCAATGACATAGAGCTCGTGGAGAGGGAACTTGAGGCTAGCGGCGAGAGCCTCAACCTTGGTCTTGAGCTCACCATCCTCAAGAGGAGACAGCTTGTTGAACAGAGGCAGAATAGCAACGGGGTAGATGGTGATCATGAAGACCTGGAGAGCAATGACAAAGAGCCACAGGTAGTAGAAGAACTGGTTACCAGTCTTCTGGATGATCTTGAGGAAACCGGCGAGGAAAGGAGGCGCGAGAACGAAGGTCAGAGCCTGGGTCTTGATGAGATCGGTGACGAAGAGCTTAGGCGTCTGCTTGTTGAAACCAAACTTCTCCTCGAGGACGAAAGTCTGATAGATCGAAGACGGGAGACGAAGAAGCTGGCTAATAACGGCGAAAGTCAAGACGAAGACGATGGTATGGCTGATCTCTCCAGTGAAGTGCGCAGGAGCCCACTTGAGAAGAAGATCGCCAGTCCAGG